>CANHQG010000730.1:0-21780 GCA_947462335.1 Harmothoe impar
TATATTTATATATATTTATATATATTTCTATATATTTCTATATATTTATATATATTTTTACATATATATACATATATATATGTATATATATATTTATATATATTTATATATATTTATATATATTTATATATATTTATATTTATTTATATATATTTATACATATATATACATATATATATATATGTATATATATATTTATATATATTTATATATATTTATATATATATGTATATATATTTATATATATATGTATATATATTTATATATATAATATATATATATATATATATATATATATATATATATGCATCTCTGCATCTCATGCATCATGTCGACTCAGATGGCCCTTCAGGAGCTGCATCAGCGGCTTGAGGTCGGGGTGATACACCATGAGCAGGGCCAGGGCTGAATGAATGCATCATGATGATGATGCATTATCTCTCTATGTAATTAAGGGACATTTTGGCCATTTCCTCTACCCAACAGCTAAGGCAGTAGTAATTTTTTAACAACAGGGGGGTTGGTAGATTTGGGGGGGTTCACCAAAAAAATGTGGACCCCTTGAAGGGGGGGACCAAAAAAGTTTGGACCCCTCTTGACGCGGGGACCAAAAAAATTACACACATTTTTAGTGAAAAAGCTTGCGCATTACTAGAGCTCAAAAGGGTCGGCAGCGCTCAATTTCAGCCTGAGGAGGGGGACCCAAAGAAATTTCGACCCCTCCCATGAGGGGAGCAAAGAAATTTCAACCCCCTGGCACAAGAATTCACCGACCCCCCCCTCCCGTTGTTCAAAAATGACACTCCCTAACGTAATCCTACCATACTACATTCGTATATAAGTGGATTAATGACACATCTTCACTCCCCTTGGGGCAAGTTAATGTAAAGGTACTGTACTTATCTAATTATGATACAATTAAAGTCAACTATGATAACACCAACAGCAATTTAACCCAACGTGCACTGAAAAAGTAAACTTGTCTCCAGACTCTTTGAAGTGACTATCATGAAATAAAAGTTGTCTAACCTATCAGGTTACCATCCCACAAATAGAATCTGGAGCTGGCAAATGTTGGGTTCAGGCTGGCAGATGCCAAGTCGGTCTTCTATCTCCAGCTAGAAGACCCGCTTCCTTGTCACTTAGACAAGTTTTTAACTTGTTTATTTTATGACTGTCACTTGGAAGAGTCTGGAGACAAGTTTACTATTTGAGTGTGTTGACACGGTTTTAGATCGGTTCATATGAGGTTTAGAGAAGCTATGGGGTATATAAAAGGGGCCAATGCATCAACCCTTTAAGTATGGCATTATACCCTTGGTCGTCATGATGCATGAATGCAGCCCTGGTGAGTAACTAGCCAGGGCTGCATTCAAGCATCATGTCGACCCTACGGGTTCAGACACCGCCAACGGGTCGGCATGATGCACCAATGCAGCACCGGCGAGTTACTCACAGGGCTGCATCGGTGCACCATTAAAACAAATGTCATCTTTTAGTGACATGCTGTCCTTAAAGGGTTAAGGAGGAAAGCGATAGCTATCTTAATTACGAACACCCTGAACAGACTTCCGGTAAACATCTAAGAATTCTCCCTTAGCATGATATAACTTCATCAATTTGATAATTCAATCATTGAAGGACAACTTTTTATTTAATCCTTTTATGGCAGGTGCGGTCTTTTTTGTTTCCATCTGGGAAAAAAATAGGACAGTACAAATGACCTCAATGTAGGGGGAAGGTTTGAACTCCTTCAGGCTACAGAGTGACACATCTGGTCCTGGGTGCAAATATGGACAAACCTGTCAAGTGCCTCGACTATAGATCTTATTACCAGGAACCTGAACCAAATAGAGATGCCCCTTTAATTTAATTAAGCACTAGACGGGACCCATAAATTACACAACCTGTAGTATTTGTTTTCCTATAAAAGGTAAAATGTGTGACCTGGAACTTTGAAAATTCAACGGACGCAGAAGGAGATAGATCAGAATGTATTAGATTTTGACATGCGGACACAGCACTTTCCTAAGATTCGACACGGCGCCACAGCAACAAATCACAGTAGGCATGCATAGATACACATGTCAATACGCCTTTTTGTAATATGGACAGGTGACAAAAGGAATATTCAACCATCACCCATTCAACATACCAATAATGCCACTCTCCTGGCTTGTACCCTAATCTGGAGATTTCCCTGAGCTGGTTGCTGTAAGGTAGAGGGTACTCACTGGTAATAATAAAAATGGCGCTGTCCACTGGACAACCTGCTAAAGCGGAATATGTCAAGGCATCCAGCAGGTATCTGTACACATGGTGGGAGGGGGGTGAGTTGTGACCACTGGACCGTGACGCTGATCAGGCCCTTTGTGCTCCCTGATTGATGTACAAACCCACCTGTAACTCTGGTCTGCAGGAGCTATGTGTATACAGTCTTCCCAAAACCTTTTCGACATGCAGGACATTCGGTCTTGCAGATCTGTGTTTTTGCAGGCCTGGCTTAATTTATGCCGGCCCAGAAACCAGAGGGCAATTTTCATATCTAATGAAAAGGAGTATATTTGTTTATTACATTGTAAGATGTAGAGTTTTGAGAATTGCTATTCCAAATGATGATGTGTAAAACATGTGTTTCCCTCTGGTAACGTTAATTGTGGTCCGATTCGTAAGTCATAAAAACTGACATGTAGCCAGGTTTCAGCCAGTCATTTGGACCGGCAGTAGGACCAGTCCAGCCGATCCAGGAGCCTTTGAGCCGGCTATAGCCGGTGTCAAGCAAGTTTTCGGGAAGACTGTGTATATTTAAACAGACGTTGGATGTATAGACAAAAGCCTTTACCTTTATTTCACGGTTTTTACTCTTCAAACTATGTTTGATTGCATATAAATGGCCATAATAATTTGAACAAATGATGGCGTCACAGGCCATGGGATACGGGAACACCGTATCCCATGGGGGGCCTGGGATACAGGATTTCTAGTACTTAAGCATAGTGATCATTGTATCCACCATGAAATAACTTGTAAGGCTCCAGATCCTGATAAGTGTGTTCCCAGCAAAGATAGATGTTTGAGGATAAATGCTAAAAGTCACGGTGTTTTCTGAAGATTGATCATGGAAACATTATTAAAACATAACACACACACCCCCCCCCCCAAAAAAAACCCCCAAAAAACCCAAAAAAAACCCACAAAAACAACAACAAGAAGAAAAAAACACCTTCCCCGTGTGTGACTGATCTGGGGGTAAAGCTACCCATGGTGGTTACGGTCATCGGTGCGTGTCTCCTAAGTAAGAAATAAAGTGGAAACATCAGATAACGAGGTTAGATCCTCTATGACTCTATAGACCTTCATATATGTCTTTAGAGTCTAGGCTGTCCCTTAACCCTTTAAGGACAGTTGTCAATAAAATATGACCTTTGTCGTCATAATGCACCAATGCAGCCCTGGCGAGTAACTCGCCGGTGCTTCATTGCTGCATCATGCCGACCCTTCAGGAGTGTCTCCACTTCATAAGGTCGTCATGATGCATGAATGCAGCACTGGCGAGTTATTCGCCAGGGCTGCATTCATGCATCATGACGACCAAGGGCATGATGCATTAATATAACGCATCATGCTGTCCTTAAAAGGTTAATTGCCTTAATTGCTGCAGGCAGTGAGTGACTTTCAGGTGAAGTCGTGAGACGCGGGTAGACCACATCCGGGCAGTAGCAACACGCGGGTACCTGTAATAGAACCGGAAGTGACCAGGTGGGGCATCAATCCTGAACGTGTAGACACATTGGGCGTGCACAAACTGGCGTGAAAAAGAAATCCCTTTTTTTTGTCCTCATGTGTAAAATTTGTCTCAGTCACAGTGTTAACAATCTCGGTTCCCAAGCAGCTTTGAGCTTTCTATGCTTTAGTCCATGATTAAGTCAAGTATAGAATCAAACGTACGTGGAGCAACATGTCTAGGCCTTCACTTTTGATCTCTCTTTGGAGAAGAAAAAAAAGGGTTTTTAAGGCCACCGGAAGTTGGAGATATGTCCCAGCAGTTTGGCACTTCATATATCCTGGTTCCCCCCCCCCCCCCCCCACTCGCTTATACCACTTACGAGGTTCACGAGACCTTCCCCTCCCCACCATTACATGTCCTCATTCCCCAACTATAACCCTGTAAGGGCCGCATACTGCTTTAACCCTTTAAGGACAGATGTCGCTAAACCATGACATTGGTCGTCATGATACACCAATGGAGTCCCGGCGAGTAACTCGCCAGTGCCACATTGGTGCAACATGCCCACCCTGTCTCAACCCTGTAGGGTCGGCATGATACTTTAATGCAGCACTGGCGGTTGATGCATCATGACGACCAATGGCAAAGTACACTCTAATTGAAGACCTTTCCGAATTTAAAAAGGCAATTAAGCTAGACATTGACACATGTTTTATGTAAAATGTGACATATGGTAATGTCATATTAGTAACTGTCATATGTTCTCATCTCATCTCATCAATTCATTGCTAACTGCTATGTTAGAAACTTATTTTTTACCATAAACGCTCTGTTGTGATAATGTACATGACTTCTATGGCATAATTATTTTCTCATACTCCATCGACACTGACAAAAGAAGAGGTCTTGATGGAAGAACGGCAACGCGCCGAATCATTGTAATTACATACGTAATTAATTACCTGAATAAACACATTAAAAAAGAAATCATGCATTAAGGCATCATGCCGTCCTTAAAGAGTTGAAGGGTTATAACCAGGTTAGAGGAGTTCCCTCTCACTCCCCACAACACTCACTCCCACGCATGGGGCTCAGTGACCCCCGGTGACCTTGTGACCTTGACCTGGGGAGGTCAGGGCGGCAGGTATGGTGGGGTGGAGGTGTATATAGACGTACCTGGGACACCTCTCACACATACAGGCACCGACCGTGAATAGCGTGCAGGGGTACACCTAGCTGTACACTGCAGCTTCTCTTCATATACCCAGCATTGAATGGCCGCATAGTGCTTTAACCCTATAATGATGGCATGATACCTTAATGCATCATGCCCTTGGTCGTCATGATGCATGAATGCAGCCCTGGTGAGTCACTCCCCAAGGCTGTACTGAAGCATCATGCCAACACTACCAGATTGAGACACTCCCGAAGGGTCAGTATGATGCACCGATGAATCAATAGTTAGCTACTCGCCAGGGCTGCGTTGGTGCATCATGCGGACAATGTCTTTTTTTCACTGCAGCTAAACACTGCATCTTCTTCTCCTAGACATGTTGTACACCAAGCCTTTAACCCTTAAAAGACGGCATGTTAAGTATAGAGATGGTACACCAAGCTACACACTGCAGCTTCTCTTCATATACCCAGCCTTTAAGGGCAGCATGGTGGGTAGTCTCTTTACCAGGTCCTTCACAAGTAGGCTCTGGTAACTACCACCCTGACCCTGAACTTGGATTTTGCTGGGTTTGGGTAATCCCTGCTTGTAGTTTGGAACCAGTGAACAGGAACCACTTTCTGGTTCCAGTTCTGGTTCCTGTTCGCTGGTTCCAAGCTAAGAACAGGGATTGCCCAAACCCAGCAAAACAACAAGCGAGAATGTACTTGATGGGGCGCTTAAGGGAGCACACCTTTAACGGCTTCATGCCTGTATTACTGCATCATGCCCCTGGTCATCATGATGCATGAATGCAGCCCTGGCAGGTCACGAGTGCTGCATTCAACCTGCATAGTCGGCATGCATTGGGCGGTTACTCGCCAGGGCTGCATCCCTGTATCATGACGACCAAGGGCATGATGCATTGAAGCACCATGCGGCCTTTAACGGGTTGAAGGGAACCCATTGATGGCCACACTACCGAGCACCCTGCCAGCAGAAGGCAATATACATAGAGTACACACACCTAGGACACTGCTTAGGGCACAGGCTTAAACTGAGTAGCATGCTCATACTTACTGGATTACTGTATATACTGTAAAACCTCGTGTATAAGCCTAACTCGTGTATAAGCCGCACCCCGACTATGGGCCGATCCTATAAGCTGCACTGGCATTCTGGTTATGGTGACTTTTGTACTGTACTATAGGAGCAAAAACTCTTGTATAAGCCGCACCCTGACCCTGGGCCGATCCTATAAGCCGCACCGCCGATCGGACTCGCGTACTAGCCGGGGCTTATACGCGAGGTTTTACGGTAGCATGCTCATACTTACTGGATGACTGTATATAGCACAAGGTATGACACAGCTAGACGCCCATCATCTTTATACCCTAGACGTCCCTACTGTGCCATGTATTTGGCAATAGACATGTGTTTGGCACCATCTGAAGTATAACGATGATGGTGGACTAAGCAGTTATATATTGGTGACTAGATGTGACTACTCTCTATGACCATGCACATGGTACAGTAGGGCCGTCTGCTGCTCAGTTTAAGCAGTGTAATAAACGAGACCGTGTTCGGACAGAGCTTGTAACGCAACGTCTAACAGAACCCGCCATACAGTATACCCATAACCTAGCCCCTACACCTGTGACTGAAGGGGCATGGGGAGGTAGAGGGAGTCTGGAGGGTGGTAGCTTTCTCATGTCACAGGTGTACAGTAAGGTGTGTAGGGTCCTTAACCCTTTAAGGACGGCATTATACTTGGACCGCATCATGCCCTTGGTCATCATGATGCGTGAATGCAGCCCTAGTGAGTGACTCACCACATTCCTATATCAGCCTCATATGTTTAGCATGATGCATGAATATGGCCCTGGTGAGTTACGTACATCATGAAGACCAAGGGACTGGGGCGTTAAAGAGCTACACGGCCCCCTTTAAGGATGAATGTCTCTAAAAGATGACATGCACCAATGCAGCCCCGGCGAGTTACTCGCCGGAGCAATGCAGCCCCGACGAGTTACTCGCCGGAGCTGCATTGGTGCACTACACTGACCCTTCAGGGGTGTCTCAACCCCGTAGGGTTGGCATGATGCTTGAATGCAGCACTGGTGAGTTACTCGCCAGGGCTGCATTCATGCATCATGACGACCAAGAGCAAGATGCATTAATGCGCTCTGCCGTCCTTAAAGGGTTAAAACGTTAAAGCAGTGTGTGCACCAACACAGAATAATGATGTAGTCACGGAGCACGTCACTCCCCCACTCCAACTCCCATCACAACCCCCCCCCCTTCCACTCCTACCACCCCATCAGGAACACCCCCTTATAGCAGTCTTTGCCATAACATGCAGGACAGTAGAAGTGTCCGCCTAAAACAGTCTTTGCGAAAACTTTTTCTCCCACAGGACATTTGGTCCTGCAGGTTTTCAATGTTGCAGGACCGGCTACATTTTTGAAGGACTGGATACCAACATATCTGATAATTTATGTATTTTAACTAGAAAAATTGTATTGTTCATTATATTTTTAATCATTTATGGCCAAATCAGGATAAATACATAGTTTTACACAGTATAGTGAAAACCATATTTCAGGTTTAGAAACCCAATCAAAACATTTAAGTTTAGAAAAGCCCAACATGTGACTGGACATTCGGTCCTGCTACACTTGTAAATCTGCTGGACCGGTGACATTTTAGGAGGTTATTGCCACTGTCCTGCAGGTTTTGGCAAAGACTGCTAAAATGCCACTGGTCCAGCAGATTGACAAGTGTAGCAGGACCGAACGTCCAGTCATGTGTTGTGCTGTTCAGAAGGGAAAGAATCTAGTCAGATTTCTAAAGCTAAAATATATTTGTCAACATTCTGTGTAAAACTATCAAACTATCCTGATTTGACCATAAATGATTACGAATATAATGTACTTTTAGTGGACAAAAGTATTTTATCATTTAAATGCGTTAATTATCAAATAAGTGGCTTTATGGTCCTTCAAAATTGTAGCTGCTCCTACAATATTGAAAATCTGTAGGACCGAATGTCCTGTCAGATGAAAAAGTTTTTGCAAAGACTGCCATAATATCACCTGCCTTACCATTTTTTAAATTCTTTTTTTTTTAAACAATTTAACTTTATTTGGCATTTTTAAAGTCACAGATACACTTTTTCTTCGATATAATAAATCGGATATCCTTCACTTATCAATCTTGATATCTATACAATTGCTTGTGACTTAATTTTTTACATTCTGTGTGTTTACGAAAAGATATTCACATTGCTTTCAAGGACACCTATAAATTAACTATCAAGTTGTATCAAATTAGACAATTTTTTCCATATACTGTGCCAAACAAGTTAGGACGGAGATTCACTTTCAGCGTAGCTGATGTTATACTTCTCCCTTATTTTAGTAATAAAGACATGCCTATGCAATAAAATCAACAAGGTTTTATCATTTCACAAAACATATATCATTTACAAGTGGTGGTAATACGGAGCCCTGGAAGTGACATCTGAAATATCTTTTCTTGTCTGACCACTATTTTCTTTTTTTCTTAACATATTATTTATTTTGCACAAAGATACAAATTATTTTTTCCCAAGGCACAATACAATGTACTTTTTTTTTTTTTTACAGATTACAATATATTTCTTTGCAGGGCAAAATACTTTTTGCCAGATCACAATGTATTGTTTTGCAGACAACAATACATATATTTTGTACAGCACAATACTTTTATATGACCCTCTTAACCCATCCACCGCCCCTCCTAACCCATCCACCGCCCCTCCTAACCCATCCACCGCCCCTCCTAACCTATCCACCGCCCCTCCTAACCTATCCACCACCCCTCCTAACCTATCCACCGCCCCTCCTAACCTATCCACCGCCCCTCCTAACTTATCCACCCCCCTCCTAACCCATCCACCGCCCCTCCTAACCTATCCACCGCCCCTCCTAACCTATCCACCGGCCCTCCTAACCTATCCACCGCCCCTCCTAACCTATCCACCGCCCCTCCTAACCTATCCACCGCCCCTCCTAACCTATTCACCGGCCCTCCTAACCTATCCACCGCCCCTCCTAACCTATCCACCGCCCCTCCTAACCTATCCAACGCCCATCCTAACCCATCCACCTCCCCTCCTAACCCATCCACCGCCCCTCCTAACCCATCCACCGCCCCTCCTAACCCATCCACCGCCCCTCCTAACCTATCCACCGCCCCTCCTAACCTACCCTAGCACCCTCCTCACCTATCGATGACCCCTAGTATCCTAATACCCCTAACCTATCTTGGGGCCCTCATCACCTACCCACGGCCCCTCCCTCTATATCCATAGCCTGTCCATGGCCCCTCCACACCTATAAATATCCCTTCCCCACCTATCCACGGCCCCCATCAGCTATCCATGACCCCTCCTAACCTACCCTAGGACCATATCTACATTTATCCATGGTCCCTTTTAAGCCCCTCCTAACATATTATAATACCCCCTAATCTCTCCTGGGACCCTCCTCACCTATCCACGGTCCCTTTTAACCTATCCACAGCCTCTCCTCATCTATCCACTGGCCCTCCTATATTCACAGCCATTACCACAATGTGCTTGCCCCCCCCCCCTTACCTATCCATGACCCATGCTCCTATATACAGAGGGTGGGAGGAGAATTTCTTTTGAAGGGCACAATTAGTTTTTTTGCAGACCACAATTTTTCTTTTTTGTGAAGCACAATATTTCTTTTTCCGGATCACAATTTTTCTTTTTCCGGATCACAATACTGTTTTCCGGCATCATAATATACTTTTTGCAGGGCACAATGTTTCTTTTGCAGGGACTAAACATTTTTTGCAGAGTGCAATATATATTTTTTGTAAAGCACAATATTTCTTTTTCCACGGCACAATACTTTTTTCCCAGATCACAATATACTGCAGACCACAATTTTTCTTTTTTTTGTGAAGGATGATACCTTTTTCCCGGATCATGATATACTTTTGCAGGGCACAATAGTTTTTTGCAGGGCACTAAACATTTTTTGCAGAGTGCAATGCTTTTTTTTTGTAAAGCACAATATTTCTTTTCCAGGGCACTATATACTTTTTAGCGGGGCACAATATATTGTTTTTGCATTTTTTTTTGAAGATCACAATGCATTTTTTGCAGATCACAATATATTTTCTGGCGGGGAACAATACATTCTTTTTGCAGGGCACAATATAATTTTTGCAAAGCATAATATATTTCTTTTGTAAAGCACAATATTTTTTTCAAGGACACAATACTTTCCCCTGTCAAATCACAATATTCCTTTTGCAGGGCACAATGTTTCTTTTTGCGGAGACCAATATTTTTTTGTCAAGCGTAATATGTTTTTTAGGAATAATTTCACAGGAGAGACATCCCGTGAACAGCTGGGGAAGAATTTCACAGGATGGAAGTGGTGTAAACTGATGGCTATAAGGCAGAAGGGGCCGTTGGTATGTTAGGAGGGATCGTGTATAGGTGAGGGGCCATGGATGTAGGGGGATGTGGTTATAGGAGTAAAGCCAGTGGAGTGCCATGGATAGGTTAGGACAGTGTTAGGATAAGTGAGGATAGGCTGTGGATAGGTGAGGAGAAACCGTGGATAGGTGAGGAGGATCCTAGGATAGGTGAAGAGGACCTGTGGACAGGTTAAGTTGGTCCTAGAATAAGGAAGGAGAAGCCTAGGATAGTTTAGAGGTGACATGCATATAGGGGTGTGTGGACAGGCTGTGGACAGGTGAGGAGGGGCCCAGGATAGATTAGAAGGGGCCGTGGACAAGCTAAGAGGTTCCTAGGATAGGTTAGGAAGGTCATAGGATATGGGAGGAGGGGCTCTGAATATAGAATGAGGGCCAGTGGATAGGTAAGGAGAGGTCGAGGATAGGTGAGGAGGGGCCTAGGATAGGTGAGGAGGGCCTAGGATAGGTGAGGGGGCCTAGGATAGGTGAGGAGGGACCTAGGATAGGTGAGGAGGGGCCGTGGATAGGTGAGGAGGGGCCGTGGATAGGTGAGGAGGGGCCGTGGATAGGTGAGGAGGGGCCTAGGATAGGTGAGGAGGGCATCCTTTTTTATGCAAAGCACAATATATTTTTTTCCAGAGCACAATATATTCTTTGGCAGAGCACAATATATTTTTTGCTGAGCACAATATATTTTATAAAACTGCCACCTGGTGTGACTTCTGGCTACTATAATCAAAGATGGTGGATAAAGAACAACAAGACAAGCACAGGCTCAGTTATGATACACAGTTATACTCCTCTTAAAGTATGACTCTCCATCATATGAATCGGAACATGTACTTTTATAGTGACAATCTGTGTATTTCCTACACTCAACACACCTTGGTTCAGCTACAATAACGTAGCTGTAGGGTGTAGCTGTAGTTCCCACTATACCCACTAGGTGGCTGTGGTGTAATGCAGGATACAGAATGCAGTGGTCTATGCAGTCAGTGGGATTAGGAGATGCCCCTTAATGTGAGGGCTTTGGGCCCCCCTGACACTTGGCCACCTGACATGGGTGTATGTATATCAACATGGGGGTGTGTTTATTGACATAGGGTGTGTATATTGACATGGAGTGTATGTCGACATGAGGGTGTGTATATTGACATTGGGGTGTGTATGTCGACATGGGTGTGTATACATATTGACATGGGGGTGTGCATGTCGACTTGGGGTTTGTATGTCGGCATAGGGGTGTGTTTATTGACATGGAATGTATGTCGACATGGGAGTGTGTATATTGACATGGGGGTGTGTATGTCGACATGGGGGTGTGTATATTCACATGGGCATGTGTATGTTAACATGGGGGGTGTATATCAACTTGGGGGTGTGTGTTTCGACATGGGTGTATATATATTGACATGGGAATGTGTATATCGACATGAGGTGTGCAGCCTACCCTAGGACCCTCCTCACCTATCCATGGTCCCTCCTAACCTGTCCACTGCCTTTACTCACCTATACACTGGCACTCCTCCTATATTCACAGCCCTTCCTACTAAAGACTGGGCCTCTCTCCTGTGTATAGCCCCTCGATCCTAACCTATCATAATACCCCTAACCTATCTTAGGACCCTCATCACCTATCCCCGGTCCCTCCTAACCTATCCACAGCCTCATTTCACCTATCCACTGGCCCTCCTCCTATATCCACAGCCGTTCTCCCTCTGTCCTTGCCCCCTCATTGCCTATCCATAACCCCTGATCCTATATCCATTTAGCCCCTCTAAACCTACCTAGGGCTATACTATAATATTCCCAAAAGAAATATTGTGCTTTATAAAAATAATTCCCCTCCACAAAAAAACTATATTGTGCCATGCGAAAAATATATATTGTGCCCGCCAACAAAATTGTGCAAAAATTGTGCTTTACAAAAGAAATTTGCGTTTTGCAAATGATATATTGTGGCCTGAACTTTAGTTTTTGTGCCCTGCTAAAAATTTATTGTGATCTATAAAAAATATATTGTGATCTATAACAAAATGTTAGTGACCTGGAAAAGAGAAATTACGCTGTGCAAAATAAACATATTGCGCTCCGCAAAAAATATATAGTGCCTGGCAAAAAATATATTGTATCCTGGAAAAGATATATTGTGCCCTGCAAAAATATATATTGTGATCTGGAAAAAATATATGGTGATCTGGAAAAAAAGTATTGTGCTTTGCAAAATATATGCATGTACATTGTGGTCTGCAAAACAATATTTAGAAAAAAGTATTGTGCCCAAAAAACAATTGTGGTTCAGACTAAAAATATATTGCACTTTGCAAAAAAAACATTATGATTAAAAAATTGTGCTATGTGCCCTGCAAAAGAAAAAATTGCGCTTTGCAAAAAAATTAATTTTTGCTTTGTGTCCTCCCATTCATCCGCCCTCTTTGTGCTCTCCTCCCATCCTCTGTACCCTCTAGTCCCGCCATCTCTGTCCTCTCCTCCTGTCCTCTATGTCCTTCAAATCCTTCTCCTACCACTCTCTGTCCTTCTCGTCCCTTCCTCTGTGCCCTTCGGATCCTTCTTGTCCCACCTTCTGTGTCTTTCCCCTCCCATCCTGTGTATCCTTCTCCTGCCCTGTATGCCCTTCAGTTCCTTCTTATCCCATCTTCTTATCTGTGCCCTCCCCTCTACCCTCTATGCCCTTCAATTCCTTCTCCTCCCACCCTCTGTACCCTTCAGATTATTCTTGTCCCACCTTCCTTCCTCACCTATCCTGGGCCCCTCTTCACCTTTCCTGGGCCCCTCCTCCTATGATCTGAAAAAACATACTGTGCTTTACAAAATAAACTTGTGTATTGTGGTCTGCAAAATGATATATATTGAAAAATGGAAAATAAGAATATAATGAGCTCTGCAAAAAGATACATTGTGTTATGCAAAACAATATATTGTGATTTGCAAAAATAAAAATTATGATCTGAAAAAAAAAATTGTACCCCCCAAAAAAAATTGTGCTTTACAAAAAGGAATTCACTACGCTCTGAAAAAAAGATTATGTGCCCTGCAAAAAAAAACGTTGCTATGCAAAATAACATATTGTGCCCTGCAAAAGAATTCCTCCTCTCTCTGTGCCCTCTTCTCTCGCCCTCTTTGTCCTCTCCTCCCATCCTCTGTGCCCTCTACTGTCGCCCTCTGTGGTCTCTGTGTCCTTCTCCTCCTTCCCTATATGTCCATGTATCTTTAATATCTGCCCTGCCTCTCGGGTATGATACACGATGTCTAGAAGGGCTATAAGAACCAGTTCCACAACTACCTCTCCTCACCTCACATTGAAAGGAATCCGTCCTTAAAGTGTCTGGTTGACACAAAGGGGGGAGTCATGAAGTCAGGGTGAGTTCCTAAATGAGCCCTCACCGTCACCACCCCACAGGGAGGGGGCATTTAGGGGAGGTGCAAGTACACATTTAAAGGTGTCTGATCCTAATTTATAATCTTTATTTTTTTAAACTTAGGGGTGGTCATTATTTAACAACAATGGTGTTGGTGTGTTTCCACACTAGAGGACAGAAGGTTCCCCCCCCCCCAGCTACTATAGAGGTCGTGCATACCCCTCCTTGAAGGCAACAACATATATATTGCCTCTGCCTTTAAAACTATAGTAACATTTGGGCTTTTTCACCTTTTTGACACCCCTAAATCTACCCCCCCCCACCGTTATTGAATAATGACCACCCCTTTAATGTGTCTCACATTTCTTCAATTCATTTTTCTTTCACTCTCCCTGTGTAGCCTTCACTTTAAAGAAGAATTCTAATCTATTTCCTGGAATGCGGATAGAATCTTGTGATATATGGCAGCAATAATGGCGACTTTTATATCACAGTGACCAAGGCCGAGCAAAAGGCAACAGGTGCATAAATGGGTCTCAAAGTGGTGTAGTCTGTCTGAGGTGGGTGGGTATATAATGGGAACTATGGCTACAGTACTAGGGGATGGGATCACCTGGATACTCTATTATAACCCTGTGAGGGCCGCCTAATGCTTTAACCCTTTAATGTATCATGCCCTTTGTCGTCATGATGCTTGAATGCAGCCCTGGCAAGTAACTTGCCAGGGCGACCTTATGATGTTGAGACACTCACATGACGCACCAATGCAGCATGGGTGAGTTACCTTACCAGGGCTGCATTGGTGCATCATGACGACAAATGTCATCTTTTAGCGACATCCATCCTTAAAGGGTTAATGTGATATTCCTTTTGTTGTGTTGATATAGGAGTTGATGCCTGGTGACCCAGCTAGAAAAATACTATGGTAAACACTATAGTTTACTACAGTATACTATAGTTTACTACAGTATACTATAGTATAATATAGTTTACTATAGTATAGTGGTACCCAATCCACTGTAGTTTACTATAGTATACTATAGTTTACTATAGTTTTTCCTGAAACAGCCTTAGATGGTGTTATACTATATCATATGTTACTATAGTTAACTGTAGTAAACTATTGTATACTGTAGTATTCCTTACACACCTTGCCACTTTAGTAAACTATAGTATATTTGACTATAGTTTACTGTAGTTTACTATAGTATACTATAGTGTTTCCCGCACACCTTGACACTATAGTAAACTATAGTATATTTTACTATAGTTTACTGTAGTTTACTATGGTATACTATAGTGTTTCCCACACACCTTGACACTATAGTAAACTTTCTAAAGGTCACTATAGTAAATAGAAGCTCCATGCTAAAGTATATTATAGTATTTCCCTCAAACCTTGACATTGTAGTAGACTAGTATATTTTAATATAGTATACTACAGTATTTCCTGCACACCTTGACACTATAGTTTACTATAGTATATTTGACTACAGTTTACTGTAGTTTACTATAGTATACTACAGTATTTCCTGCACACCTTGACACTATAGTAAACTGTAGTATATTTTACTATAGTTTACTGTAGTTTACTGTATTTTATAGTGTTTCCGGCATACCTTGACACTATAGTTTACCATAGTATATTTTACTATAGTTTACTGTAGTTGACTATAGTATGCTATAGCGTTCCCTGCACACCTTAACACTATAGTAAACTATAGTATATTTTACTATATTTTACTGTAGTTTACTGCTCCCCGCACACCTTGCCACTATAGTAAACTATAGTATATTTTACTATAGTTTACTGTAGTTTACTATAGTTTACTATAGTATTTCCACTATAGAAACTGTAGTATATTTTACTATAGTTTACTGTAGTTTACTATAGTTTACTATAGTATTTCCCGCATGAAGTGTTCCCGTCCGACACAGACACTACACCGCACACATTGACTGTAGTATGTTTCACTATAGTTTACTATAGTAGTTCCCGCACACCTCGGCACTATATACACTATGGTAAACTGGAGTGCATTTTTATAAAGGTCACTATACAGTGAGGTCGCGATATATCGGTCTTTGATAAGTCGGTTGACTTACTTATCGGCCTCTTATCAGTTAGGACGGATTTAATTACATACTAATTGTCATTGATATATCGGTTATTTATGCTTCCGGTATCGGTTGGTCGTTTTGGGTACACACTGTGTATTTTGTATTAAAATTGACTTTGATAAGTCGGTGGGTAAATGGGTGGCTGAGTGTGGTGTACCCAAAGTAGCCTCCCCCCCCCCATCATCCCAAGGGTAGGCCTAATCCAAGTGTGTTGTTTCAGTATTATAAGGAAGAGGGTCAGCTTGTCTCAGTTGCGTTTTGATAGCCTATTGTTATGCTTTTGGTAAATGGAGTTTGGATTGTGTTCATAACATGAAAGAATAATCAGACACACATAGAGGCTACATACATGTATACTGTCGAGATAATTGATACATGTACTGGTACATGTATTAGACAATTTAGTGTTACTGTGTATAGCCTACTTTGGGGTAGGCCTAGCTTCGGCCGGGGGGAGGGGGAATCTTGAATGGATTTTAGTAATGAAGGCTCAGTTGTGTCCGTCTCAGTCTAGTCCATCCATTTGACTAAATCACTGTTGAAAAATTATGTTCCTACTCAATCAAAATAAAATATTTATTTGCATTTCAATGCACATGACTGTATATCCGTACTGACTATATTTAGGCTTAGTCAGAATTACTGTACACATGTTACACCCCCGCCCTTCACACATCTACCCCCCTCCCCTCCGACTTCCACTACCACCCCCCCCCCCCCCCCCCTGCCTACCATATCCTTATTATGATCCAGAGGACCGGTCGTTTTACTAAACCGGCCATTTCAGTCTAGAACGGAGGTGGTCGATATATCGAGACTTCACTGTACATGTATAGTGTTTCCCGCACATATATTTTCCTATAGAATACTAGAGTATTTCCCGCACCCCTTGACATTGTAGTAGACTGCAGTATATTTTACGATAGTTTACTATAGTATTTCCCGCACACCTTGACACTATAGTAAACTATAGTATATTTCACTACAGTTTACTATAGTATTTCCCGCACACCTTGACACTATAGTAAACTGGAGTGCGTTTTTCAGGTAAAAGCTATAGTTTACTATAGGTAGATCCCCAGCTAACAAAAAAACCTTATTTTACTTCAAAATAACGTTATAGAATTTCATATAACGTTATGCCATAGTAAGGAGCCCTAGGGAAACATCTATATTTAATGTCATATAACGTTATAAAATGGTGTATAACGTTTTTTGTTTACTGGGAGAAGGTATAGTTTACTATAGTATTTCCCGCACACCTTGACACTATAGTAAACTATAGTATAATTTACCATAGTTCACTATAGTATTTCCCGCACACAGAGTAGAATGTAGTATATTTTACTATAGTTTATTATAGTATTTCCCGCACACCTTGACACTATAGTAGACTGTAGTAGAATTTACTATAGTTTACTATAGTATTTCCCGCAAACCTTGACACTATAGTAGACTGTACTAGATGTTTATACAAAATAATAATTTTAAAGCATACTAATTATCACAGGGAAAAAAGAAAAATATGTCTGTAATGCTGAGAACGTATGCAACTACATTTTGATGTCATTGACAACTCTTTTGTAATAATTAATAATTTTTCATATTTTGGTTGGGCAACACTCACCCCCCCCCCCACCCCTATGTTCGCACCTACCCGACCTCCCATGAAACAATAGACCCCTAAGACAATAGCCCCCCCCCCCCCCCCACAACACCCCTTCCCTACTGGGCGCCGCAGCAAGCTGTGGGTCACGTGTAATGGTGCATGCATGTATTGGTGGTGACCTACATACATTATAAACGACCAATAGGAATCCAGTAACACGTTCAAACTGTCAGTTTGAATTAGTATACCGTTGGTGATGTACATGGACGCATGGGAGAGACAAGGTGGGTACATTTCGGTTGATATATAAATGTTATTGACATGGGGCTTAGTGACATGCAGGAAAAAATAAGTGACATGACATGGGGCATTTCTTAAATTCGATAAGGGACATGACATATTATTTAATAGAGGCGACATGGGACATGGGGATTCAACTCATTATTAGTCAAAATAGATATTAGTTATGGAATCTCTGACCATTTTAACATCGATGCATATGTCATAAGTCATAACTTGTTATAATTTATAATAATTTTTTCTCCAGGTTTACCTGTTTACCAACCCGCCATGGTGACTGGAGCCCTGGGCCTGGACCCGGCCCCAAGGCTCCTGGACCCGGCCCCAAGGCTCCTGGACCCGGCCCCAAGGCTCCTGGACCCGGCCCCAAGGCTCCTGGACCCGGCCCCAAGGCTCCTGGTCCCGGCCCCAAGGCTCCTGGACCCGGCCCCAAGGCTCCTGGACCAGGCCCCAAGGCTCCTGGACCCGGCCCCAAGGCTCCAGGAGCCGACCCCAAGGCTCCAGGAGCCGGCCTTAATTGATGAAACTGATGGTGATGAAATATCACAGCCCCCCCCCCCCAAAAAAAAAAGAAATACCAGCTCCACCCAATGAAAACTATAGTAAAACTATAATATATTTTCTACGTTTTACTATAGTATACTGTAGTATACTATAGTAAATTTACTGTAACCTACTGTAGTTTACACTATACTTTACTATAGTATACTGTAGTAAACTACAGTGAATCTACTATAGTATACTATAGTGATTACTATAGTATGTGAAATAACTATAGTAAATTTACTATTGTTTTACTATAGTAAATACTATAGTTTTACTATAGTAAAAATTACTGCAGTAAATACTATAGTATACTATAGTAAACTACAGTAAATCTACTATAGTATACTATAGTGATTACTATAGTATGTGAAATTACTATAGTAAATTTACTATAGTTTTACTATAGTAAATACTATAGTTTTACTATAGTATTTTTCTACCTGGGGATGCATCAAATCAAATCCTTTGAGGTTGATACACTCTTGAATGGTTGGCATGATGCACCAATACTGGTGAGTTACTCACCATCACTGCATTAGTGTATCATGACCACCAACGTCGCCTTTAGATGCCATCCTTAAAGGGGTAAGGTATCCAGGGGCGTTCACCCATGAACTACCTGTTTTACAACCTAACCCCTTTTGTCAGTGACTGAACTACCAGAGGTCCTAAATCACATTCCGATACCTGACCCTTTCTACAGGAGTTAGATTTAGGAAGAGCCACGTCTTTATAAACCCGTGACAGTTACAATGTAGGGCCACACTTTCTGAATGGTCATGTGATCTATCGTACCTCGTTCATATCAGTTACCCATTTTTTAACACACCAGGCAGTATACTGCAATCGTATTTTATTTCGCGCTGGACATGTTTTTGCAAATTCCGTGGAAATCAAAGTCTGCGGAAATATGTTCTATGCAGTATTAAATCATACTGTATCTATACAGTATCAAATCAAAGAGGCAAATTTATGAAAATCCGTACATTTAAATGCCCACAAGATAACATTTTTTGCCAAATTCTTGAAAAATTATACCGGCGAAAATGTCTATGTTTACCGTAGTTGGGGAGTTGTCATTATTTATCACCAGGGGGCCGGGTCAGTGTCTGCGGGAAGTGGATAAAATGCTTTGAACCCTTTTATATAAGGAGAGGCCAGAAAAATGCCACCCTTTTATTTTCAGCAAAATAGAAAAACATGCGCGTTCCTTCAAAGCAGCCTGAAATATCAATGTGCACTTGCATGTAAATCAACCAAGCTCAATTTGTTAAATAGTGCATATGCCGCGGCTAGTACCCAAGTCAGATCACCAAGGCAGCTTACAGGATCAAGACAAAGTCAGGGTGCAGGTTATGCAGGTTTTTATAGGTATGCTACAGTAGAAGAATTGTGAAAATTGGGGCTGCAGTTAATAAAGCTTAGGGAGTGCCCCTGTTCAAGGGGTCGACATTTTTTACTCCCCTTACGGGTTGAGAATGGGCGCTCGTGCCAGCCCTTTGAGGCATAGTTACGCGTGGGCTTTTTGGCTCAAAACAGGTTAAATATGGGTTCAAATATTTTTCACCCCCCCCGGTCAAGGGGTCCAAATTGTTTCCCCCCCCCCACAAATCCACCCCCCCTGTTGATATTTAAATGATCACTCCCTTATATGCAAGGTTTTACAGTCCTCCTTTATATCTGAATACAATAGTCTTTTGCTGCTATTTAGGGAGAAAAACTTCATTCATTTTTATACTCTGGACAAGAGAAAAAAAACTTTATATATCATTGCATGTCCCAGATATCATACTTCCATTTACTTACAGCTGTGTGCCTAGGTGCTTCTGAAGAAGACAAAAATACAAAATATAAAACAAGAGTAGGAAACTGGTCCTGTCAAGGGCAAATATTGAAGGTGTCACCATTACAATAATAAGGGGCAAACACGCCATGCTCTAAACAGCTGGTCTACTCTGGTCTACACGGTCTCACACTACTATTTTATTTTTTTGAAATACTTTTACTATGCTTAAGTACTAGAAGGGCCGTATGCAATGCCCCCCCATTATATACAATTTGGCCTAAGAAAAAGCAGTTTTTCCTTCATTAAATGGCTTAAAATAAGAAATAAACACAAATGCCAACTACATTGATACCACTCTGATGTATTTCACTTGTGGGGGCTGGGGCATTCTTCTTGCTTTTCACTCCGGTCCCGAAGGGACAGGCAGGCGTATATCGCCGCTAAGGCTACGCCAAGCTGGGGCATATCGCACTCAGCCTACAGCTTCGTAGGATGTGGCCCCAGTCCCCACTCATGAAATACAACAGAGATTGCCATTTACCTGTATACACCGGGAAGAAGTGTGGGCACTAACAGGCTTCATTGCTGCTCTCTAGAAATCACGATGAAGTTTAGTTAATAGATATCTATAGTCGAGTGGTAATTGTTCAGTACTAATAGTGGCTAGCCGGCCGGATATTATATGGACATTGCGGCTAATTATATGAATTAAGAAGATACATGCTCTCACACGACTACATGGACCTGGATATTAGGTTCATGATTGTACACTACTAAGATTATACACATCAAATGGCTAAATTACTATCTATAATAGGGTGGCCATGTCTCAGTGACAATATAGGGTAGCTGACTAGATATCATAGAGACCTTCCGGTTAAGTTGGCTGAATTAAATAATTCAAAGTTCATGATATATATCTCAAGCATGAATTGAGAATTATAAAAATACATTCAGTTGAAGGTCAATCACTAGTCAAAAAGAGGCTTGTGTAAGCTAGACGTATTCCACATGGGCACGCTACTCCTTACGGTCGGGTTAATTCTAAGCTGTGGGAAAATATTCAAAATATGTTTTTCCTTTCCTGTTTTATTTATGATAAGCATTTCCTGTCCCTTATGAATGCTGAATTCTCCAGGTTCACACAAACTGCATGTTGACACACTGTGACAGTGTAGGGTGGTACTATAAGGTATGCAATCTGGTGTCTTCAGATGTACAGATAGACGGGAATAGGAAATCGGTGATCGTGCTTATTTATGTGAATTTCACTTGATTTATTTAGGTGTGTAAATGACCAATCACCATGGATAAGGATTCCTTATCCATGGTGATGGG
This sequence comes from Harmothoe impar, assembly GCA_947462335.1. Taxonomy (NCBI): domain Eukaryota; kingdom Metazoa; phylum Annelida; class Polychaeta; order Phyllodocida; family Polynoidae; genus Harmothoe; species Harmothoe impar. The sequence goes on from CANHQG010000730.1 coordinate 21,460, forward strand.
CTGTATCACATAGGAAAATCATGGATGTGATAATGCTTCAATGTTTAATATACATTTTGTCATCATGATGTACCAACACAGTGGGAGTGATGACAGTGACTAACTCCTATCTTTGGAGGGCTTATAAGGAATAACCCGCATCGTTTATCTTTCCCAGGATGAGTCTGAAAATTAGGGCGAAACTGCAAAAGGACAATGGCAATGGACATTTAGTGGAGTATTTATAAGTTTATATGCAGTAAACGAAGATCAAAAAGCAGCCTCTTGAGTGTGTATTTGTCCAAAGGGAAGATGTTGGGGTGATTTGGTGTATATGTGTCT
>CANHQG010000731.1:0-21779 GCA_947462335.1 Harmothoe impar
ACTTAAGCTATATAGAGTTGGCGGCCGCTTCTCGCAGGGTAAATAATGGTAGAAATCGTATCATATCTAAGTAAATACCATCAATCCAATGGAATATCTGGTCTATAAATATCCGGGTGGGATATTTGTAACATATTTTATCATTTTCCCGGAGAAATTCGATCTTAAAATGATATTTGCAGTGATTTTTGAGTTACAGTTTACATTGAGTGTGGATTCCGATGCGCGTGGTCACGTGACCAGTACAAGTCTGCCCGACAGGGAGAATTGGAAAAACTTGGTGTTTTTTTTTGGCTTCAGTTCAAATATAAATGAAATATTTATTTCATGCTATATTTTTTGATTAACATAAAATTGAGGCACATGTCTACTTAAATTATTTAGATTTTGAACACATAATTGATAATGTCAAATATTTATTCTGAATTTGTCTGTCAAATATGATTTAGTCAAAATTGTGACAGCATGGGTTATTATTGACTTCCAAACAGAGCAGCTGCTGTCACTGTCAACTACAATACACATCAAATATTGCATCCTACCTTTGAATTTATGACGTCATAGCATACTGAAAATGATTTCTACCATAAGAAACCCCTTAAACACCATTTCCATCCCAAATCCAACAATTCCACATATATTAGCTATTTTTCAGAGCTGTCAACTCCATATAATATATTCATCATGGCCGATTTTCCAAAGTCAACTCCCCAATTATCGCTCTCAGTACTGCATCACGAAATTCAAATTTCGGCGACTTTCTAGCAAAAACCTGCACATAAATCGGCCACCCCCTTCACATAGACATATTTCCTTACCTGCTGATAGGCAGTAATCCTAATTTGGCGGCTTCAACACTTCACATTTGCCGATAGCGTGGCTGCCTTCCTCCTCGCGGCAACGCCATTTACAAAGTCGACAAATGAAAACACAGACGCCGCGTTTGGCGCCGCCTGGTGTTAGTTTGAGGTGCTACAATTTCCTGGTTCTGCCGCGTCCCGTCAGACGGCAGGACGACAAGGTCAAGGCCGCCCTGTGGTGCCGCCACCTGGTGGTGTGTGGGAGAACTAAGGCAGACAATGGAGGCAGGTTAGTGAGGGAGCTGTCCGCCAGCCGGCAGCACCTGACGGCGGCAGCGTTCTGCCAGCGTCCGGGCGGCGTTCTGCCAGCGTTCCGGCAGCGTTCCGGCAGCGTCTGTGGGGTGTGGGCCGTGCGTTCCCTTCCCGCGCGGCAACTAAAGTAAGGCGGGAGCGTCCTGACTGGGACTGACTAATTTAACATCGAAACCAGCCTTTTAAATTGGTATTTAACCTCTAAGGAATGTTATTGCATATTTAGAGCAGCCACGCTATCGGTAGTGTAGGGTAGGGGTGCTTGGTTTCCAGTTTATGTTACGTTATCAGTGTACATAAACAGTGGAACGCACTGTTCATTTACAGTAGGCTAATAAAAGGAAGTATTTTTGGTTTCACTATTTGCATTCAAGGGTCTGATAGGCCGGCACTACAGCATGTATACATAATTCCCGAAATGTCAACACGATATGCATCAATGCAGCTCTGCCGAGTTACTCACCAGGGCTGCATTCATGCATCAGGCTTTAACACTATGCTGCTCTTAAAAGTTAAATGCGTTTGTGGTGATTGGCGGGGGTTGTGGGGGTACGACTTAAATTCCATATAGTTTGATACCGTATTCTGAGGCCACACTTCATGTACCATTATCATTGATAGAATTTTTTTTTAAAACGCCAATTAATATAGCCTACCCACACATGATTATATCATAGGCATACATATCTATGATTATATAGATGAGAGGGGTATTTGATGTCAGGTTATGACCTTGGTAAGCAACAGCTTCTGCTACATGCTTGTATACATACATACAGTCCGCCATTGTAGCTCTGTAGCTTCTTTTTTTTGTTTCAATTCGGTCACATCACTTTTATGATTTTAAGTGACTGATGAACCTTTATTACCAAATTAAATCCTGGCTGTAGTTGTCCCGAGTTACAATGTGAGTAGAGACTCGTATAGATTATACATAAGGCCAAAAAAAAGTTTGTTTCAGGTCACCAGACCGACCCTATGAAAACAGGGCCGACCCTACGCTTTTTTAATGCAATTCTGTATGACATTTCTGTATTTTTGTCCCTTTTCTGTCAATTTTAGGGTCTTTGGAGAGGCTGGCTGGTACTTTCATGTTTGAAAAAATCGTGGGAAAAAAATCAAAAAAAATCCGACCTACCGACCCTACAATTTCGATCCATGTTACCTGCAACAAACTTCTTTTTTTGGCCTAAACAGTCGGATGGTCAATAATACTTGATAGAGGTGAAGGAAGTTTGTAGATACAAGTAGTGAGGAGTGTCTTACTGGGATCTAGCCATGATCACCAGAGTATAGAGGTACATAGAGATGAGTAGAGTGATGGACTGTACAAAAAAGAGATGAACTGTGAAAAATAAAGAGAATCAAAGAGAGTAAAACATTAAAATGCTTTACTAGCATTATCATATCAGATAGATTTTTCCCTTTACTTTTGGTAGATATGCAGGAATTTTTAATGGGTTTAGGATTTCTGAGAAAATCTCTCCCAATTTTTTAATCCACAAAAATGCATGTTTCAGCATTGGGGGAAAAAGCGTCGAGACACAACCCCCGTCCTTCTCACCATAGCATCATCATATTAGTTACAGCATGGCTGAGGTCTTCCATAGAGTTATTTGAGACGAGTTTATTATAAAGGAATAAAATTGATTTAAACTACAAAGAAAAAGGTCAGCATAGCTAGGGCCAAAACAAGGTTGGTTTCCAGTAACATGGTCACGCTTTTTTGGGCCATTTTGAACACCCCCCCCCCCCCCACCCCCATGTCACACTTTGTCACACTTTTTCCGACACCCCCCAGAAAAGTATGTCACCAATCTGCTGACCGCCCCCCCCCTCTGCATATAGTTAGGTATTGATCACTCTAGTCTCATAAAAGAGCATACATATATAGTGATGATCCACCGCAAAATTTTACATTGATTCTCTGTATATTTAACGGAATATTTTTACAAGACAAAGCTTCACTGTAAATGAATAAACTGTCTTTCACCGTACTGGATAACAGATATTCACAGTAAAATTGGTTGACTTTACATCGCCTCACAGTAATCACATTTACGATGATCCAGGGTAAAGTGTATATTAATTCTCTGTATATTCAACGGAATATTTTTACAGTGCACCCGGTCAAAGACGACCGCAATGGCCCAATCTCATGAGACGCAGCCTTGTAGTACTTAATTGGGGGGCCAGGCTAAAAATGTGAAGGGGGGTTGGTGTGGAGACCAATATTTTGTCTCACATATTAACTAGGGTAATTTGAGGGTGCTTATTCCAAATCTGCCCTGTGTAAAGTGATATCTTTGTCGCAACAAGGTCAAATTCAAGGTCAAAGGTCACAACTTGATGTAAAAATTAAACTAAAATGGGCACACACATTTTGAGACAAATACAGGGACACTAGAGGTGAAGCTTATTCATCTTGCGTAGTCATTCTCACATGTATGGGACATAATTTGACAGGATATACTTGACCTTCAAGTGCTTGGAAATGTAACCAAATGAACTATTGGATTTAACTGCTATTACCCTGCTTAAACTGTTATTTGTTTATCAATTGATATATTTCATGTTGTAGTGCAACCATGATGATTGTTGACCATGTGTTATTGATAAGGATCAGCATGTAATACATGTACAAAATAAAAAAAAACAAAAAAACATGATATGCTATTTTTATACGCACACATTTAACAGGTTACATCAAAATCGTGACCTTTGACCTTAAATTTGACCTTGTTGCGACAAAGATATCACTTTACACAGGGCAGATTCGGAAACAGCACCCTCAATTTACCCTAATACAACATTCAGACAACGTGTTGGTCTCCACACCAACCTCTAGTTAAATATCAACATTTTGTCTCCCTGGCCCCCCAAGTAACTGGGGAGTAGATTCATAGACATGTAGGGAGTAAAGGGTGTATATGTTGACGGTGGGAAGCTATGTGAATGCTAAACTATGAAGGTGCTATATCAAGCTGCCCTCTCCTCAGACACCTTAATTGGCTAGCATCTTTTCACACCTAAATCTTATCTCCTACGTTCTTAACCAGTGCCCATCAACCAAGCTGCTCCAGGGGCTGGACTAGTGACTGTGTGGCTACTACGTTCTCTGTTCAAAGGACTAAGGGAAACACATGTACCGTACAGCCACACACACCCACCAAGCCAAATTTGTCTAAAATGACTTAGAAAACGGCCAGCCCTGGCGCCTATTCAAGGCCCGGCGCTTCTTGATTTCAGAACCATATGTTACCCCCGTCCCCTAGTCAAAGCAGGCGCCTATTCAAAACATGGTGCCTGAATGCGACATTACGATACACTATAAAAGGCCATTCATATTCATGAAGTTTTTTACAATGTGGTACCGGAGGGAGGGTGTGCGGTATCTAGGCCCTGAGGAAGATAGGCCCCCTGACGTTCAGCCACCTGATGTTCAGCCCCCTGAGCTTACACCTCGCCCAGCAGATATCACTCACGTAATGTGGGATTTATAAGGGCGATCTATCACTGTATTCTTGCAGGTGATATATTTAAACCTCCCCGCTCCTATCTGAGATATGTTTCCTGATACTATGTGCCAATAGCTGTGATATATTCACCCACGCCATCTAGTGCATTGCAACTGTACTGCTGTAGTTAGCTTTATCCTAGGCCAGGTCAGGGTCCCACAGACCGGGTGAGGGCCCAAAGACCATGGTAGGGTCCCACAGGCAGGGTTATTGTATCAGGGAGAGTGAGGGTCCCACAAGCTGAATGAGGGTCCCATAGGCCGAGTGAGGTTACTGGGCACAGGCCAATTGAGGGTCCCACAGGCCATGTATGGGTCCCACAGGCTGGATAAAAGTCCATCAGGCCAGTCAAGGGTCCTAAAACACGGGTCGGGTAAGGGCCCCACAGGGAGGGTGAGGGTCCAACAGGCCCATTTATGGTCCAAAGGGTTGGGTAGGAGTCCTAATTGCTGGATAAGTGTCCAACTAGGCCTAGTGAGAGCCCCACAGGCTGAGTGAGAGTCCCACAGCGTAGGCGCGGGACCCACAGGCTGAGTGAGGGTCCCACAGGCTGGGTGAGGGTCCCACAGGCTGAGTGAGAGTCCCATCTAGACCAAGTGAGGGTCCCATCTAGGCGGGATTATAGTTCATCAAGGTGAGTGAGGGTCCTATATACTGAGTAAGGGTTCAAACAGGCTGGTCAAGGGTCCCACTGGCAGTGTGAGGGTCACATAGGCTGGGTTAGGGTCCCACAGGCTGGGTTAGGGCTCAAAGACCATGTAAGGGTCCTACATGCCGTGTGAAAGTCCATAAGGCCTGTTAAGGGTCCTAGAACAGGATATATACCAGAAACAAAAAACGTTATACAACATGTATAACGTTATATAACGTTATACAACGTTTCTCTAAGGCTCCCTAATATAGCATAACGTTATATTATCTTAAAACGTTATTTTGACGTAAAATAAAGTTTTTTTGTTAGCTGGGATGACGTCAATAAATCACTAGGTTCTGATTGTGATCTATTTCTCACACACCCATAGCTGAGATAAACTATTCAATTCAACGTGCTCCTAGCTGTGATTTACTCCCTACCCCACTGAGAGGGGTCCAACATGTCGGATAAGGGTCGCACAGGGTAGATGAGGGTCCAACAGGCCCAGTTATGGCCCAAAAACTTAAAGGGGTCCCACAGGCTGAAAGGGGGTCCCACAGGCTAAATGAGGGTCCCATAGGCCAAGTGAGGTTACTGGGCACAGGCCAATTGAGGGTCCCACAGGCCGGGTGAGGGTCCCAAGGCTCGGTTAGACCATTAAAGGATCCCACCGGCCAGGTGAGAGTCCATCAGGCCTGTTGAGGTTCCTAGAACAGGATATATAATGTCAATATATCACTAGGTTCTGATTGTGATTTATTTCTCACACACCCATAGCTGAGATAAACTATGTAATTCAATGTGCTCCTAGCTGTGATATATTCCCTACCTCACTGAGAGGGGTCCAACATGTCGGATAAGGGTCGCACAGGGTAGGTGAGGGTCCGACAGGCCCAGTTAGGACCCAAAGACTTAAAGGGGGTGCTACAGGCTGAGTAAGGGTCCCATGGGCTGGGTGAGGGTCCCACAAGCTGAATGAGGGTCCTACTACATCTAGTGTTTTGCAACTGTACTGTTGTAGTTAGCTTTATCATTGTGAATTAAACTGGCAGGTTGTGGTTCATCAGGGTGAGTTGGGGTCCTATATGCTGAGTAAGGGTCTCCTAGGCCAGGTCAGGGTCCCACAGACCGGGTGAGAGCCCAAAGACCATGGTAGGGTCCCACAGGCAGGGTTATTGTATCAGGGAGAGTGAGGGTCCCACAAGCTGAATGAGGGTCCCATAGGCCGAGTGAGGTTACTGGGCACAGGCCAATTGAGGGTCCCACAGGCCGAGTGAGGGTCCCAAAGGCTGGGTTAGGGCCCTAAGGCCATGTAAGGGTCCTACAGGCAGTGTTATAGTTCATCAGGGTGAGTGAGGGTCCTATATACTAAGTCAGTGTCCCAGAGGCTGGGTGCTGGTCCCACAGGCTGAGTGAGAGACCCACAGGCTGGTCAAGGGTCCCATAGGCCGGGTAAGGGTCCCACAGGCTAGGTTAGACCATGAAAGGATCCCAAAGGCCCGGTGCCGAGAGCCTTTTCATAAGCCGAGTTTACAATATCATAACTTTTGTGTGTTTCATAAGCCGCTATCGTTAATTTAACTATCGTTATGGCTATCGTTAATTCTGCTATCGTTAAATGCATTCACTATCGTTAAAAGGCTCAATTGAGTGTATTTCATAAGGAACCAGATAGCGTTTTTACCAGAGCGAACTGATATCTAACGAGAGCGATTTTGCTTTAAAGAGAGCGATTTTGCTTTTCATAAACCATATTTATCTAGACCTTGACCCATGCTGATAAAAGAAAAAATGTTTGATTTATGAGATATCAATGATGGGACAATCTAATACATGCAGCAATGAGATTCTATCTCAGATAAAGTGAAAAGAAGTCGAGTAAAAAAGATTTTATTTGAGTTTTTCCACCGATTTTTGGACTCTGTCGTTTTCTTGCTATCGTAATTCCCAAAACCTAGACTTTAAGAATATATAAAATTGATTTTCCTGAATGATATCTACTTGTATTTGATGGAAATCTTTATACATTGCATCTATATATGTGTCCAATATAATACATAAGTAATTTCTATCAAATATAAGGACATTATACATTTACCAAAAAAGATATGATAGCCACATTTGGAGTTAAGATTGCAAATTTGCTAAAATTATAGTGTGTTTCATAATGCAGCTATCGTTAAAATGACATGTGCTATCTTTATTCCATTTTTAAGAGAGCTGAAATACATTCAGCTTATGAAATACACTCAGTTTTGTCCATTTCAGCTATCTTTAAAACGCTATCATTAAATTTGGGCGCTATCGTTAAAAAAGCCAAAACTTATGAAAAGGCTCTCTGAGAGTCTTTTTATAAGTTTTGCATTTTTCACGATAGCTATCCAAAATAACGATAGCAGAGTTACGATATCGTTAAAAGGTAAAAGGGAATCCATTTTATAAGCGGAATGCATTTCAGCTCTCTTAAAATTAAAATAACGATAGCAGATTATGAAACACTCTATATTTTTAGCCAATTCGCTATCTTAATTCCACAAGTTTATTTAAGATATAATTTTAAATTTCTATATGAGTAAGGACCATATCAGCCTCCTGGAAATGAGAGAATTTTGTAGATATTCCAACCAAAAGTGCACTTTAATGCCATTTTTGTATGGCACTATAATCTTGATTTTCTTGTACAAAAGCATTAGGGAATTACTAGGGCAGACAAATGATAATGATATATCAAGTTACAAACCAATTATGAATTAATATGATGCAGAAAGTCATATTTTCATTCATCTTATTAGGCATATTTTGGGATTTACGATAGCAAAAAAGATCCAAAATCGGTGGTAAAACTTGAATAAAATGTTTTCTTTACATTTTCTGTCCACAATATCTGGCATAAAATATCATTGAAACATGTATCACATGGTCCAGTCATCTATGTTTAAGAAATCAAATATTTTTTCCTTTATCAGCAGGGGTCAAGGTCTAGATAAATATGGTTTATGAAAGACTAAATCGCTCTATTTAAACCAAAATCGCTCTCGTTAAATATCAGTTCGCTCTCGTAAAATCGATCTCGTAATTTCTTATGAAATATACTCATTTTGTCTCTTTAACTAGTGTGAACACAACGATAGCCCATGTAACAATATCGTTAAGTAGGCAAAAAATAACGATAGCACCTTATGAAATACACACATTTAACGATATCATAACTGTCTCTTATGAAAAGGCTCTCTGGCCCCATAGGCCAAATACCACATGTAGAGGTTCAAGGCAATTAAAATATACTTAACCCAACCCCTGGTAAGGTGTTAATTAATGCTAATAGTGTGCAGAACCTTTGATAACAGAGAGCTCTTCACATAGGTGCAGAAAGCCTTTTCATAAGGACCATTTACAATGTCGTTAAATGTGTGTGTTTCATAAGGTGCTATTGCTATTTACGATATTGTAACCTTTGCTATCGTTAAAAGGGTTTGGTTTCATTAAATAGGCAGAATGCGACTATTTCATAATGGAATAACGATAGCTGTTAACGATATCTTATTAAAATTAACGATGCGTAATAAAGAAAAAGATATCGTTTTTAGTGTTTCATAAACCATATTTATCTGGACCTTAATCCCTGGTGATAAAGGAAGAAATATTTGAATGTGTATTTCTCAATGATTGGACCATATCAGGGAAGTGTCGTAGATCATGTTTTTTAAGAACCGTGATGAAATTCCATGTTGTCGCAATTATTTTAAAGTTTAAACACAAAATTTGGACTCTGTTATTTTCTCGTTATCGTTATTCCAAAAACCTACACTTTTAAAGTATAGAAAAATGGTTTCCTTAACAAAATCTATTATATTTGATATAAGAGTTTCTATATTGCTTATATGTATGTGTCTAATATATTAACTTATTTGGAAATTTTAGATTCACCAAAACAGAAAAAAATAATGAACTTCAAACACAGTTTAGCAACATTTGGAGTTACGGTAGCGAAATTGCTGAAAATATAGAATGGTTCATGAGGCCACTATCGTTAAAATGGCATCAGAGGGCCTTTTCATAAGTTTTATAGAATTAACGCAGTCAAAAATAACGATAGCAGAATTACAATATCGTATCAATGGAAAATGGAGTGTATTTCATAATGCCACTTCTGTTTCAGCTCTCTTAACCTAGAGTAACGATAGCAGATGTCATTTTAACGATAGCAGATAATGAAACACTCTGTATTTTTACAGGATTCGCTATCTTAATTACACAAGTTGCTTGAATATATGATTTCAAATATTTGTATGATTAATGACCATTTAAGCTTCCCAGAAATGAAACAATTTTGTAAAAGTGCACTTTTATGGCAGTTTTATCTAGCACTATAATTCAGAGTTTCTGATAAAAAAACATTAGAAAATTAGTTACGCAGACATATCATCATAATATGTAAAGTTACAAACCAAGTATGAATTAATATGATGCATCATTCATCTCATTAGGCATATTTTGGGATTTATGATAGCGAAAAAAAGACAGAGTCCATAATCAGTGGTAAAACTTGAATAAAATGTTTTCTTTTCAATTTCTGTCCACAATATCTGAGATAGAATATCATTGATACATGTATCACGTGGTCCAATCATCTATGTTTAAGAAATCAAATATTTTTTCCTTTATCAGCAGGGGTCAAGGTCTAGATAAATGTAGGTTATGAAAGACTAAATGGCTCTCTTTAAACCAAAATCGCTCTCGTTAAATATCAGTTTGCTCTCGTAAAATCGATCTCGTAATTTCTTATGAAATACACTCATTTTGGCTCTTCAACTAGTCTGAATACTTTTAACGATAGCCCATTTGACGATGTCGTTAAATGGACAAAAAATAACGATAGCACCTTATGAAATAGACACATTAAACGATATCGTAACTGTCTCTTATGAAAAGGCTATCGTTATTTCATTTTTAAGAAAGCTGAAATACATGCATCTTATGAAATACACTCAGTTCATTTATTTTACAATATTGTAAAACTGCTATTGTTATTTTAGACAGCTCTCGTTAATTTCCTTCATCTTATGAAATGGCTCTCAGTACAGAGAAACAGTGGTCAGGGGTTGAACGCATCTCCCCCCCCCCCCCCACCCCATCCACACACACACCTACTACAGTAAAATCTCGTTATAAGGAGCACCTTTTGGCAAGGCAAATTTGCTCCTTATAACTAACCTTCCTTTTAACCGATGTTGGTCATATTATGCTTATAATGAGCATCTTTGTCATATCCTGTTCACCTCCCATACATTTCCCTAGTAAAGTAACTTTGTTAGAAGGACCTAGACTGGCCCTAAACGTGCTTATAACGAGGTAATTACTTTACAAAATGCTCCCAGTATGTAAGAATATAGTGATATTAAAGAAGAAAGAAACAAAATCTCCCGGCCATCTACCCGGCCTGGTCGCCGGGCAGGGGCGTGGCAAGCAGTTTCAAAGTAGGGGGGGACTGAGGGGTATTTTGACCCTTTTTGACTCCTTTTTACTTGACCTTTTTGGTTTGACTCAAGCCCCTGAATAATTACCCCTGAGGGGGAAATCCTGACAAAGCCCCCACCTCCCCTTGTCCCCTCCCTCTCACAGGTCCGCACCTACACTCTTGTAGGCCGCCCACATCACAGGGAAGCCCTGACAAAGCCCCCACCTCTGTGAGGCTGTGGGAGGTGTTGGGCGACTGTGGGAGGTGCCCGGGGGGGCCACTCCCTATCTTTTCTATAGTCACTATGTGCGAACATCACCCTAAATTTGGTACCCTTATCAAGGGGCCAAATTTTTAAAAAGCATACCCTTTTCAAGGTAAACTTACCAGAAAAACGGACCCTAATCACGAATGACCCTGAAAAATATACCCTAATCATGGGGTGACCCTGAGAAAATATCTGAATCAAGGGTGTCCAAGAAATATTGTAGGAAAATAAAGTAAAAAAAACTTTTAAAAAGCCATGAAAGTCTGAAAATGTACCGCTTTCTCCCCAAATTTGCTTAAAAAGCACCCCTTATCAAGGACCCTCGCGGGTCCGTGCCTAGGACCCAAAAACGGACCCTTTCCCTTGGAATCATGTTCACACATAGTCAGTAATGCTGAGGGAGTGGCCCCCCCGGGGGGAGGTGTAGGACTTCTTTACCCGGCCTCCCTGCCCTCTGTGCAGCTGTGGTAAATGGTGAGCGACTTAGGAGGTGTAGGGCTTCTTTACCAGCCCCCCCCCCCCTTTTGTGAGGCTGTGGGAGGTGGTGAGCGACTTAGGTATAGGGCTTCTTTACCAGCCCCTTCCCCCTTTGTGCAGCTGTGGGAGGTGGTGGGCGACTGTAGGAGGAGCAAATAACTTTATCATCTTGAAATTATTTTTCTCCTTATAAACGATTTTTGGCTAGAAATGCTCGTTCTAACAGGGCTTTTATATCATGGAAAAGTATAGAAAACAATTCTGACAAAGCAAATGTGCTCTTTATAACGGTCTGCTCCTTATAACCGTCCTCCTTATGATAAGATTGCACTGTAGTACCCAGGCTGTCATGGACTGTGCGTCCCCCCCTCCCCCCCCCCCCCCACCCCACCCAGCTCAACACACATACCTACCCGCACTCCCGTCTCTCCCACGGCATGTGTGGCAGCAGAGGCGGGCTGGATGATGTCGCCTCACCCGGTCCTGCCTATACTATAAACATAGATATTTTAGCGCTGGACATATTTTCTCGGATTTCGTGGATTTTTAAATCCGCGAAAATATGTACAGAGCGAAAATTTATCCAATATAGCTCTAGTACTACCACCATCAAAACGCGCAGATTTAAATCCCAGCGAAATTGTCCTTTTTAGCAAATCCGCGAAAATTTATACCAGCGAAAATCTACGTTTACAATATATAGTAAGACCCAGGGTGAGAAGGGTGTTTATTGTCTGTTATCAGCGCCCCCCCCCCCCCCCCGCCCTCACCACAGGGGGCATTCCTGGGGCTGACCTCCACCTGCACCCAACTATAGGACTGGAGGGGTCTACCCGACATGTATAATCCCTGTATAGCACTATGGTTGCCCACTTAATTTTTTTTATATTTTCCTGGATATTCCTAATGATATCACTACAAATTTAAACTTTATCTTACTCTAAAGTGTTCCTAGCTTAAGGGGTGGTACATTATTGGCTTCATTCTCATGAAAGAATTGTGAAAATATTCCGATTATAGGTGAAGTTATGCCCCTCCTAAAGGAATGGTATTGGAGTTGGCTTCATTGACCAGGCTTATATTCGGGCCCCGGCTTATATAAGACCTAGTACCACTTTTGACCCGGCTTATAAACGGGGCAGACTTTTATTCGGGACAAAAATTAGGGGTCCTGTAGCGGGCACGTATCGTTCGGGGCAGCCCGAGCGTGCGTGGAGAGCGCATTGCCCGCCTATGGTAGCTCAGGTACCGTAGCAGAGCAGTAAGAAAGCAGCTGGCCCTGTGGTGCAGCGGTAGCATTCTCGGCTTCGGAGCGGAGGGACCGGGGTTCGATTCCCCGTGGGGCTCGACGTTTTCACTGCCTTCTACACTGGTGCCGTGACCAGGATCTGCAGATCCTGGGTTGGGTATCTGAGCGGTTTCAGCTTCTGCTAGGTAGGTCCTCGTGGCCTGACAAGCGACCTAGCAAAAGTCTGAAGGGGAGTAATGTAGCGGGCACGTATCGTTCGGGGCAGCCCGAGCGTGCGTGGAGAGCGCATTGCCCGCCTATGGTAGCTCAGGTACCGTAGCAGAGCAGTAAGAAAGCAGCTGGCCCTGTGGTGCAGCGGTAGCATTCTCGGCTTCGGAGCGGAGGGACCGGGGTTCGATTCCCCGTGGGGCTCGACGTTTTCACTGCCTTCTACAGTCCTTTTGGGACCATTTCGGGGCACAAGGGGTAGGCCCCTATGTTTTTAGGCCAAGAATATCCAACCAAAAAGTGTCAAAAAAGGATTTTGGCCCAAAATTAGGGTGGTAATTTTGGGTACAAAAAAGGGTCCAATTTTGGCCAATTAATCTAGGTATCTCGCTTAAAGGGGCCAATTTGGAGTATCCTGTCAAAAGGGGGTCGATTTTGGTCAATGAGGCTCCTAAGGGTGGTGTCCCACTAAAAGGGGGCTGATTTTTTCACATTTTAGCGGGGTTGGGAATTTGAAAAAGGGGGGGGGTCCACCACGCCCCCCAGGACCCCCAGTACCCCCCCCCCCCCCCACCTGGATCTGCCCAGAGTTTTTTGATGTAGGCTATGCACATACGTGACATGGTAGGCCTATCCCCCGGAGGGGGACACTCAATTTTTTTTGACAGGGGTTTCCGGCTGGACCCTTGGCAACCCTTGACCCTTGCTTAGGGAGATTTTGGGAGAAAACTGGCCTTTTTTTCGGGTATTTTCAAAATGAACCAGTTCCCGCAGAGATTTTGGCAAAAATGATTTTCTGCATTTCGGTATAAATGGTGTCGAATCAGAGGAATTTTGGTCAAAATTGCTTAGGGAAATTTTGCAAAAGTTGACCCTTGCCTAGGGAAATTTTTCTCAAAAGTGGACCTTTGCTGAGGGAAATTTTGTTGAAAAAGTACCCTTACAAGCCGGACACATGTGTATGCAAAATAAACTAAGTGCCCCCCCCCGGGCCTATCCATACATATGAGAGTGGCTTCCTGGGGGGAGGGGAGGGGGTGCTAGTAACGGGTAGGCCTACACTATTACTACAGCATATACATGTGTTTTCTATATCAATGAATAACAAAGTTCTTGTAGGTTGATCTATTTTAAGATGTTTTTAAAAAAAAGTGAATGGTCACTTGCAGGATTTGAACCTACATCGTTGTCCTTGCAAGACAGATGCCTTATCCATTAGGCCACTCTAGTGGGGGTATAGATGGGGGGTCCTCATGTCGCCTGTCGATTTAAAAAAAAGCCAATGTCCCATGTCACTAAGAAAAAACCCATGTCGCTAGTGTCACTAAGGGATTTTATTAATACAGCCATATCTGAATATCTACTGGGGGGTGGGGGTTAAAACGTTATCTTAAGTCGGAGACTAATTGGGGGGGGGGGGGGGGGGGAGTTTAGAACGTTATCTTAAGTCGGACACTAATTGGTAATAACTCATCCTGAGTTCAATTTTCATAAACTTTAGTCGGTGGCAGATCTAAGATTGTCTAGCTACACAGGGGGGGACCCACACCTCGTATACCTAGAGCCGACCTAGAGTGATTGTCTGTTAGGCCTACCCGTTGAGGCATGATTACCCGCATCATGCCTCAATGCATCATGCCCTTGGTCATCATGACTCGCCAGTGCTGCATTCAAACATCATGCCAACCCTATGGGGTTGAGACCGTCCCGAATGGTTGGTATGATGCACCAATGCAGCACCGGCTGCATTAGTGCATCATGACGACAGCTGTTATCTTTTAATGAAATCCGTCCTTAGAAGGGTTTTGGAGCTAGGTCTATAGGTCATTTCGGACCAAACGATATCAAGACTCTGGCCCCTATCATTTGTGTTTAGAAATCCCTTTTATAGGGAAAAATGCTGTCATATAATCATCAGATAGAAATTCGGAAATAAAGAGCTGCATGCGAATGCACCAGGCATACTAGGGGGGTTGGGGACATGACCCCCCCCCCCCAAAGAAATTTTGATCATCTAGATTTGAAATGGTGCATTCTCAGGCGTTTTGTCACAACAAATATTAAAACTCCAGCCTCTACATTTGGGTCGGGAACTCCTCTTTTTTTTTCAATCAGCTGAAGAATATTCAAGGAATTTCCCTCAAAAAAAGGTGTCCAATCATCTAAAAACATAAGACAAAAATGAGGAATCATGGACCGTGAGGGGCAGGGGAGGACAAATGCATGTCCCTTGTCCGTGTTGCTATTAAGGTCCATGAACACAGGGATTAACAGGAAGGTGTGAAAAATGCCAATCAATTCAAGAGGTGTCAGGGGGAGGGGGGAGATGAAGGTGTGGCGGTCAGACTTACTGTGTGTGTGGGGGGGGGGGGGGGAGGTGACGCTGCAGATGCGCGACCCTGCTTGTGTACTACCCTATCGTCGCATATAGGTGCCCAGGCAGCTATTCATTTGCATATCCTTGTACCCCCGGCTCCTATTCAAAGCAGGCAGCTATTCAAGGCCAGGCAGCTGTTCTTTTAGAGTCATGCACCCCCCCCGCCCCAAGAAAAAGGGGGAAATAGCATTTAACTGACTGCACCTTAGGCATTTTTTAATAGCAAACCCAACTTGTATTGGTCGTCATTGTCTTACATCTGGTGTAAGGGAAGCCCACTAATCGATCAAAGATAGCTAACTCTAAAGCAAACACCCCCCCCCCCCGCCATCCCCAGGTTATACATAATACAATACAATCCTGTAGCTGCATCCAATGTGAAAAGTAGCACATTAAAATAATCCCTTTGTAGTCATTGATTGGAGACCCCCTTTTCAAGGCCCGGCACCTATTAATTTCAAAGGCCTTTTACCCCAAGCCCCTATTCAAAACAGGCACCTTTAAAACCCGGCACCTATATGCAACAATACGGTATTGCATAATTCTAGCTGTCTCAGGGCCGGGTGTGAATGGCAATATGAGGGTTGTAGTGTTTCAGATATTTCTGTGTCGCTATGTCACTTGGGCAACCATGTCGCATGTCGATCTTAAGAAATGTCCATGTCGCATGTCGCTTAGTTTGCCACGTCGCATGTCGATTTCATTTCCGACCTCAGGGGGGGGGGACCCTCTGCACCCCAGTGCATATAGGGGTCCCATACTAGAATATTGGCCAGGGTGAGGACGGCAGGGCGCTGTTAGTCCTGTCCCCAGATCTGTTGGTATACACCCCGGCATTGGGATAGTTCTCTCTATCTCTCTGACCCCGGGAATGGACAAGGGCTGGGAGGCCGGGGACTACACTTGGGGAGTTGGACAGTCTATTTTGACCTGAGGGAAGAATGAATGGTGTGCGTATAGCAAATACGTGCTAGCTCTCCTAGGTGCACGTACAAACGTTATAAGCGCAATCTTAATTAAGACATCTGAAAATGTCTTAACTGGATAGTGTATCTGCCACTTAGTGTCACATACCCACACTATGCTACCTGAGTTTTGCCTTTATAGTCTGTACCCTGCACCCAGCTGATCCCGGCAGCTGATACAATATAAACATCTAAAAGGAAAGAAAAAGAAAAAAAAATGGGGGTTGGGGGGGCAGAGCCCCCCATTACATACTAGTTAACTAGCCTATCCTACCATGGACTGTGTAGGCATATCACTACTAGTGGCGCCTTTAGGTGGAGTTTATTGGGTGTTATTTGTTGTGTAAATATTCAGCACCCAGGTCTCAATTTCTGAAGATCAATTGAATACAATTGTTATTATACTGGATGTATTTTAATATTTCCACATCAACAAAATGCCTAGTTTTTCGAGTGTATCCCCATTTATAAACGTCGTTAATTATAGTGCATCTCCGTTTATAAACGTGGGCATGTGCTGACTCAGATTGGAAAAGACGTCTTCTGGTACTGGCGTCTTTCCAGACTGTTACAGCGCCGTCTTCATTTGATTAGAAACATTTTTAAGATAGTCTAAGATAATTTGAGATAGGATTAAGATAGGTTAAGATAACTATAACAATCTTAATTCTGTGTTAAGAGAGTGGCGCCCTCTTTGGAGTAGTGTCAGAATTAATTTTAAGACAATTAAGACCATCTTAATTCTTAGGTTAAGATTGCGCTCTTAACGTTTGTCCGAGCCCCATGGAGAACTAGCCCGGGCCTGCGGTCTTATATACAAAGGTGACAGTTTACAATCAGGAGTGTATGAATCCTGTGGGGGCGGCATGAGGCATGGGGGGGGGGGGCATCAATAAATGATGTCATGCTATTTTTGATCATTCCCACTCCCCCATTCACCCCCTCCCCCATTTATGACGTTTTCTGACCCCAAGGAGATAATATCATAACAGAGAGAGCCAAGTGCTACGATTTATTAATTGATGCAACTTTTAGAGTTTATTGACAATATCAGTAGCCAAATTAGATCTTTATAGGAACCCTGCACCCCGCCTGCACCATATGGTCAGAATACCATGCGGCCAAGACCATGGGACCAAAATCGTGGACAATGTGGTCAATCCATGTGGACGATGTTGTTTAAAAGAGGCTAATTCAATAATATTTGATAGTAATCTTGCATCATTATGCATTCACCTAGGAGTCTGGGACCACTAGGTATAATCCCCTTTCATACTCAGAGGCCTCCAGGCTCTGTTGTGATATCATTTTAAGCCTGTGTCGACCTAACATGCTAAATGAAATCCAAACTGTTCATACAAGACGACCAATTGAGGATTATACGTTCTGTCCCCTGGTTTTATACCTAAAGAACCCTACTCCCTTGGTCAGTACCTTTGCCGAGGGGGGGGGGGGGGTGAAACATTCTCGAGGGGGGGGCATAAGAAATCTCACCACCACCCCTGTAATTGATAAATGAACACTCCCTTAGCAACCACATAAAAAGCTCATAAAACGCATATGTAGCAGTGCTGAATGAAGGATATGAAGGGATAGGATACGTCTGGGTTAAATGAGATAAGTACGTCAGGTTTGTTAAATGTCCCTACTAGAATGAGTATAGACCCCTAAAATCGACATGGCGACATGGCCATTTCTTAAAATTGACATGGCGACATGGCCATTTAAAAAAATCGACATGGGACATGGCCAGTCAAGTGACATGTGACATGGGTATTTCTTAAAATCGACATGCGACATGGGGCTTAGTGACATGGAAAAAAATCCTCATTTACTGTAAAATATTCTACCCAACTCTTTCTTCAAATTTTGCCTTGTGGATAGTATATTTCGAAAACTTTCTTCGGGCCTGTGGCCCCAAGAGCCACATTATGACCATTACAGTGACCCTATATTTCCCCCCTTAGTGACACTAGTGATATGGCTTTTTCCTTAGTGACATGTGACATGGACATATCAGTAACATCCGCACAGTAATGTATCAGTATGTGGGTGGGGTGATTCTGATCAAATAAGTATATAGTTATGCTTAAACAAAGGAACCCCCCACACCTCCTCCCACCCTTCTCCTAGACTTCAAACCCCTCTCCACCCCCGGTGACCTGGTGACTCGCGTTTTCCGTATCCCCACCCTCCCCCACCCTTCCTCGTGTTCCCTGGGCACCTCAACTCTCCATAGTATGGAAGGCCGGAGCGCCATCGTCTTTGCCAATTGCCATTTGCTATTTGCCATTTGCCAATTGCTATTTGTCGGCCATGTTTGTTCTCGGACATCAGATGCTCGGACATTTAGGTGCTCGGACCTTCAATATGTGCTCGGACATAATAGGTATAAGTTAATATAGAATGTGTTCAAATTTTGTCTTGGATGTAGGGGGGGGGGGCGATACTCGGACATTTAGATTGGGATATCTCGTACATTAGATTGGGATAGGGCCTATGCTCGGACAGTATATGCTCGGACATTCAATACACTGTAGATCTAGTCTAAATCTTTTATTTTTTATTTTTTTTTGTGTGTGTGTGTGGGGGGGGGGGCTCGGACGTTGGCAAGGTATACGATGCTCGGACATTAGGTCAGGAGTATGCCCAGACGTTATAAGCCTCAATATTATTGTGAAGGTACCGGCACCAGTCCATGTCCAAACACCTAAATGTCCGAGCACCCATTGTCCGAGCACCCCAATGTCCGAGCACCCCAATGTCCGAGCACCCCAATGTCCGAGCACCCAGATGTCCGAGAACCAAGACAATTAGGTCATATAAATTATAATATCTATTTCCCGCCAAATATAGATGCAACAAAATGGCGGCTGCTCCTTGCTCATTGGCTGGGTGCAATTAGCAATTGGCAATTGGCAATTAGCAATTGGCAAATGACAATTAGCAAATGGCAAATGGCAAATGGCGCACCGGCCTTCCATACTATGGGGTCACACTACTATGGAAAGCCGGAGCGCCATTTGCCAATTGCTAATTGCTAATTGCCAATTGCCATTTGCTTATTGCCATTTGCCATTTGGCGGCCATGTTGTTCTATCCAAAATGGCGGGAAATTGATACGTATATGGTCCGAGCATGCTTTATAAGGGAATATCAGAACGGTAATGTAGGTTAATATGCCTGGCAATGGTATGGCCTTATGTCAGAGCACACTAAATATTAAAGTATCAGCGAATTGTTAATTCTTTTTTTTTGGGGGGGGGGGCGTAAGGTGTTTTATTGTGACAAGGGTCGGACATTAGATTAGTCTATTCTCGGACATTATATTGGGACATTCTCGGACATTACATTTGAGCCTACGGTACCCTTGAACCCCCGCCCCCCCCCCCCCCTACCAAGGATAATTAAAAAATAAAATACCACCCCCCCGCCCACCCATCCCACAACAAAGTCCAAGTAAATGTGCTCGGACATTCAGGTGCTTGGACATTCAGGTGCTTGGACATTCAGGTGCTTGGACATGCAGGTGCTCGGACAGTTAGGGCATAGAACTACTGATTTATGCTGTAAAATAATGTAGTGTATGTCAGATGATCAAATGTCCGAGCACCCTAGGCTATGTCCGAGCATCTAATGTCCAAGAAATGTCCGAGTATCTAATGTCCGAGAACAAACATGGCCGTCAAATAGCAATTGGCAATTGGCAAATGGCAATTGGCAAATGGCAAAGACTATGGCGCTCCGGCCTTCCATACACAACCTATTTTTAGTACATGGTCCCTGAGGGGTTGGGGGGGGGGGGATGCTGAGAGGCGTGCAGGGGATGCGTGGTGGGGGGGGGGGGAGTACCTCTGACACCGTATATGTGTGACCTGGATTAGGTTCTAGAGTACACTGGTCCCCCACCGCCAACTTACAACCCCATGGCTGTGCTTGACTTTGCTATGGGGCTGTCATATAGATCTCCTGTTTAAGCTTAACAACTGCATTTTAGGCATCCTTATTCAGAAATTCATAAGTAGAAATGTACTTATTCCGATTAAATTCTAGGAAATTAATTGATTGGACCTCCTATTGAGTCATAATCAATACATTTGATACCCCCTCCTCCCTTGACTGAGGACAGAGTAGTGCAGGATGTTTTCACCAGGGCCTGGAATGGTGCTGATGGTGGATAATTATGTACCATAGGTAGAGGCTTGGTGGTTTAACAAAATAATCGCTGCTGGAGGTGGTAGGAGAAGCCATATAACAGGTACCACAATAAGCATGTGATTTGTCTTGAGAGTAGTCGAGCTTAAGCCCTCCGGATTTTTGGCCCCCTGATGATAGGCCCTCCTGATCTTAGGCCCTCCTGAAGATAGGCCATGTGTCTAACATCCATATTCAAACATACAACCACCAAAAGCAGGTTATGTATAGATGAAAGAGAAACAAATATTTCTGGCTATTCGAACACCCAATTATCCAACACCCGACCATGCTATTGGTATATTTCTGGCTATTCAAACACCCAATAACCCAACACCCGACCAGGTTATGAAACCAACACGTTTTGGTATATTTCTGGCTATTCAAACACCCAATAACCCAACACCCGACCAGGTTATGAAACCAACCGTTTTTGGTTTATTTCTGGCTATTCAAACACCCAATAACCCAACACCCGACCAGGTTATGAAACCAACCGTTTTTGGTATATTTCTGGCTATTCAAACACCCAATAACCCAACACCCGACCAGGTTATGAAACCAACCGTTTTTGGTTTATTTCTGGCTATTCAAACACCCAATAACCCAACACCCGACCAGGTTATGAAACCAACCGTTTTGGTTTATTTCTGGCTATTCAAACACCCAATAACCCAACACCCGACCAGGTTATGAAACCAACCGTTTTTGGTTTATTTCTGGCTATTCAAACACCCAAATAACCCCAACACCCGACCAGGTTATGAAACCAACCGTTTTTGGTATATTTCTGGCTATTCAAACACCCAATAACCCAACACCCGACCAGGTTATGAAACCAACCGTTTTTGATTTATTTCTGGCTATTCAAACACCCAATAACCCAACACCCGACCAGGTTATGAAACCAACACGTTTTGGTACATTTCTGGCTATTCAAACACCCAATAACCCAACACCCGACCAGGTTATGAAACCAACACATTTTGGTACATTTCTGGCTATTCAAACACCCTATAACCCAACACCCGACCAGGTCTGGTCTGGTTATGAAACCAGACCATATACCTATCAAACACCCGACCATGTTGGATGTTGGGTAGGTGCTTGGGTGTTGGGTGTTCTGGCATTGAATAGGGTGTTCAGGTGTTGGGTGTTCGTACTTTGGGTAGGTGTTCGGGTGTTGGGTGTTCGGTAGGGGTTCGGGTGATGGGTAGTCGGGTGTTGGGTATATGCTCGAATGTTGGATAGGTGTTCGGGTGTTGGGTAGTCGGGTGTTGGGTATATGCTTGAATGTTGGATAGGTGTTCGGGTGTTGGG
>CANHQG010000732.1:0-21576 GCA_947462335.1 Harmothoe impar
AGGCAGGCAGGGAGGGAGGCAGGCAGGAGGGAGGCAGGGAGGCAGGGAGGGAGGGAGGCAGGGAGGGAGGCAGGCAGGCAGGGAGGCAGGGAGGCAGGGAGGGAGGGAGGCAGGGAGGGAGGGAGGCAGGCAGGGAGGCAGGGAGGGAGGGAGGGAGGGAGGGAGGCAAGCAGGGAGGCAGGCAGGCAGGCAGGCAGGCAGGCAGGGAAGCAGGCAGGCAGGCAGGGAGGCAGGGAGGGAGGCAGGGAGGAGAGAGGGTCAGATGCAGGGAGGGAGGCAGGCAGGGAGGCAGGCAGGCAGGCAGGCAGGCAGGCAGGCAGGCAGGGAGGGAGGCAGGAAGGCAGGCAGGCAGGGAAGCAGGCAGTTAGGCAGGCAGGCAGGGAAGCAGGCAGTTAGGTAGGCAAAGGATGAAACTAGATGAAAACCATACCGACCCTTCGGGAGTGTATCAACCTCAAGACACTGGCATGATGCATGAATGCATCACTGGCAAATTACAAAAGGTCTCAATGCATTAAAGCAGTCTGCTACCCTTACAGGGTTAAAGGCATGCGGCCGGGGGGGGGGGGGTAGTGTGGTGTGGAGGGAGGCTGACAGTAGCCGCAGGGCAGGCATGTTTCATGACCAAACATTGACGTGTTATCCCTTTACGGACCGCTTTAAATCTTTCCCATTTGTTGGCATGATGCATTTATGGCAAGAGGCATAAATGCATCATGCCGATTCTGATTATGGATAACTCGCTGGGGCTGCATTCAGGCATCATGTGTACCCTCTGGGATCGAGACACTCCTGAAGGGTCAGCATGATGCACCAATGCAGCCCGGATGAGTAACTCACCAGGGCTGCATTGGTGCATCATGCCGACGTTGTAGGAGTGTCTGAACCCCATAGGGTTGGCATGATGCATGATGCATGAATAACGCACCAGCAAGTTACTCACCAGGGCTGCATTGGTGCATCATGACGGCAAATGTCATCTTCTAGCGACATGCTATCCTTAAAAGGTTAAAGGGTTAATTTACCCCCCCCCCTCGCCACTCCCCCCCGCTCTGGGTGCTCTAACTGGTGCGGACTTGTTCCGGCAGCTGCGATGTTTACACTGACACCAGCAATCTCGTGAGACCTTGGCTCAGCTCTCGTGCTGCAGCTTGTTGCCCAGAAGCTATGGGTTGTGAGTGTCTGGTCACTGCCTAAGTCTCACGATAAATTGCGAGGTCAGAACTAACATGGCTGCCCATACGGAGAAACCCGAGACTTCGCTATAATATCGCATGTCTCCCCCCGACCCAATCATCTTAGATGGAGTCCAGGTAATTATGGGGCCCAGCACTCACAGGGGGATGGAATAATCAATCCGACACACCGCCACACCCCAGGCTAGTTACTGCCTTATTATTGTGTGGTCATGGTGGACGTGAGCTGTTGTACACTAGCTGGTGAGAGGTGTTTTATCTCTTCTCGTTGGGTTAATTAATCAAATTCATAATTTCCTCTCTTTTAGTGTGTCTTATAACTAACCCTGTAACTTAGGGCAGCATAGTCAGTGCAGAGTACAACAACAGCCTATCTTTCCTAGTATAGCCTGCAATACGTGAAAAAGTTGTTAAAAAGTGACCACTCCCTTACCGGGGCTGCATTCAGGCATCTTAATGGTAAATGTAACCTTTTAGCGACATGCCCCACTTAAAGGGTTAAATGGTTAAGCGGTCATGTCCCCAGACACCCTGTACCCTGGTGTCACACCATGGAGGAGGACACTCGGCGTGACCTTCAGGTGACCTACAAGTGACCTCAGGGTGACCTTCAGCGTGACCTTCACGGTGACCTTGAACCATCTCCACACTCTGCTGTTCAGAGAGTGACGTATAGGTAGCCTGTGGCAGAGGTATTATCTCATTGAGTGTTTGTTGTGATTGATACTGAAGAGAGTAGAATCTGACAGGGAACATAGGACACACCCCTATAGGAGGGACCGTCTAGCTGACCCCCTGAAGGAGGGGCATTTGGGGTGTCTACCGGTAATCTGTCTGTATAGAACTAGTGATGCGCTTTAACCTTGGGAAGTGTAGATTGCCCAGAAATGCCCCACCAACGTTAGCCCTTTAAGCACAGCATAATGCATTAATGCATCATACCATTGGTCGGCATGATGCATGAATACAGCGCTGGTGAGTAACTCGCATTGGAGCATCATAACAACAAATATGTTATTTTAGTGACATGCTGTCCTTAAAGCCCTATATATAGGGCTGAGTACCTGTCCCAGCTCCACTGCGACTACCGCGATCTGCGCCTTTAAATGGTTAACTTGTCATGTAGTCACACCCTCTACCCTGGTGCCACCCTGGAGGACTTAGGGTGACCTTCAGGATGACCTTCATGATGACCTTCAGGATGACCTTGAAGATGACCTTTAGGACGACAAATATCCCCCTTTAGCTAGATGGCAACTGAGTGAGACTTACCGTAACGTCCTGACCTGTGTGTAGACGTAATATCCTCCCCGGTCACGTGACCTGCTGCCGCTATGGTAATCCTGCAGCAAGGTCTGCAATAGAAATAGAAACATATAACTCAGTTTGTAATAAATACAGATGTATCAATCCTGCAGTAGTGGCCGCATGCACGTACCCTGTACATGTTTATAGGGCACTTGGCCGTTCATAGCAGCACCACCTGTGCTAAGTTGAGAACCTTCAGTACAGGCCCTTGGCCACTAGGTAGAGCAGCTAACCGGGGGTTCTGACATCACAGGGCAGGCCACTATTGCTTGTCTGAAGTGGTTCCCAGGACTTAGCCCTTCAGTGAGTTGGACATGGCCGTGCCCATGGCCTAACCCCTAGGAGCCCTATAGGGCCTTAGCAAGATGATCAGTGGATAGCGCCATTCCCACTGGTACTAGGTCTATTCCCAGTACTCACAGCAACCAGCTTGGTCAAATCTCGTGGCCGAGATTAGGGTACAAACAGGGCTCAGGTATTGTGAGTAGGTTGTACCTGGACACTCCTAATGTCACCTGTGTCCAGTATAGTGTAGTGGTTAGCACTGTGGACTCATGATGCAGAGTACCTGAGTTCAAATCTCTCCCAGGCAATGCCTGGTAATCAAATTCATAGTTATAGCAATTTTGGAAACAGAATACATTATTCACAATACTAAAGAAAATTTAGAAATATGTATTTAAAGGACATAGTGTTATTTGGCCTGGTAGGGATTTGAACTTGGGCTCCCAGTATTATGAGTCCACAGTGCTAACCACTACACTATACTGGACACAGGTGACATTAGGAGTGTCCAGGTACATCCTATTCACAATACCTGAGCCCTGTTTGTACCCTAATCTCGGCCACGAGATTTGGCTGAGCTGGTCCTTGCAGAGCAAAGGGTTATGATTGTTACCAGTGGTCCAAAAGGTGGAGCCACTGTATCTCGCTAATGCGGAATAGGGCTGTAGACTCTTACCCTGTGGGTCGCCATTTAAAATTTCGCTGGGTGCAGTCATCATCACTGATAAAACACACCCTGCCTGGTACCTTGTCCCTGGGTAACAATCACTTCCAGGGACACACTTGTACCCAGCCTATCAGCTCTTATCAGTGCGGGCTGCCCTAACCAGCTCCAGTCCCGACTATGCCCTGTAGGCCGTGTGTGCACAGTGGCCGGGGGGTGGGTAGCTGATTCTGTACATGTTTATAGGTGGTGTGTGGACAGTGGCCGGGGGGTGGGTAGCTGATCCTGTACATGTTTATAGGCCGTGTGTGGACAGTGGCCGGGGGGTGGGTAGCTGATTCTGTACATGTTTATAGGCAGTGTGTGGACAGTGGCCGGGGGGTGGGTAGCTGATCCTGTACATGTTTATAGGCCATGTGTGTGTGGACAGTGGCGGGGGGGGTGGGTAGCTGATTCTGTACATGTTTATAGGCCGTGTGTGTGTGGACAGTGGCCGGGGGGTGGGTAGCTGATTCTGTACATGTTTATAGGCCTTGTGTGTTGCTGGACAGTGGCCGGGGGGTGGGTAGCTGATCCTGTGCATGTTTATAGGCTGTGTGTGTGTGGACAGTGGTCGGGGGATGGGTAGCTGATTCTGTACATATTTATAGGCCTTGTGTGTGTGGACAGTGGCCGGGGGGTGGGTAGCTGATTCTGTACATGTTTATAGGCCGTGTGTGTGTGTGGACAGTGGCCGGGGGGGTGGGTAGCTGATTCTGTACATGTTTATAGGCCGTGTGTGTGTGTGGACAGTGGCCGGGGGGTGGGTAGCTGATCCTGTACATGTTTATAGGCCGTGTGTGTGTGTGGACAGTGGCCGGGGGGGTTGGGTAGCTGATTCTGTACATGTTTATAGGCTGTGTGTGTGTGGACAGTGGCCGGGGGGTGGGTAGCTGATTCTGTACATGTTTATAGGCTGTGTGTGTGTGGGCAGTGGCCGGGGGGTGGGTAGCTGATTCTGTACATGTTTATAGGCTGTGTGTGTGTGGACAGTGGGCCGGGGGGTGGGTAGCTGATCCTGTACATGTTTATAGGCTGTGTGTGTGTGGACAGTGGCCGGGGGGTGGGTAGCTGATTCTGTACATGTTTATAGGCTGTGTGTGTGTGGACAGTGGCCGGGGGGTGGGTAGCTGATTCTGTACATGTTTATAGGCTGTGTGTGTGTGGACAGTGGCCGGGGGGTGGGTAGCTGATCCTGTACATGTTTATAGGCCGTGTGTGTGTGGACAGTGGCCGGGGGGTGGGTAGCTGATTCTGTACATGTTTATAGGCTGTCTGTGTGTGGACAGTGGCCGGGGGGTGGGTAGCTGATTCCTGTACATGTTTATAGGCTGTGTGTGTGTGGACAGTGGCCGGGGGGTGGGTAGCTGATTCTGTACATGTTTATAGGCAGTGTTGTGGACAGTGGCCGGGGGGGTGGGTAGCTGATCCTGTACATGTTTATAGGCTGTGTGTGTGTGGACAGTGGCCGGGGGGTGGGTAGCTGATTCTGTACATGTTTATAGGCCGTGTGTGTGTGGACAGTGGCCGGGGGGTGGGTAGCTGATTCTGTACATGTTTATAGGCCGTGTGTGTGTGGACAGTGGCCGGGGGGTGGGTAGCTGATCCTGTACATGTTTATAGGCCGTGTGTGTGTGGACAGTGGCCGGGGGGTGGGTAGCTGATTCTGTACATGTTTATAGGCCGTGTGTGTGTGGACAGTGGCCGGGGGGTGGGTAGCTGATTCTGTACATGTTTATAGGCCGTGTGTGTGTGGACAGTGGGCCGGGGGGTGGGTAGCTGATTCTGTACATGTTTATAGGCTGTGTGTGTGTGGACAGTGGCCGGGGGGTGGGTAGCTGATCCTGTACATGTTTTATAGGCCGTGTGTGTGTGGACAGTGGCAGGGGGGTGGGTAGCTGATTCTGTACATGTTTATAGGCCTGTGTGTGTGTGGACAGTGGCCGGGGGGTGGGTAGCTGATTCTGTACATGTTTATAGGCCGTGTGTGTGTGGACAGTGGCCGGGGGGTGGGTAGCTGATTCTGTACATGTTTATAGGCCGTGTGTGTGTGGACAGTGGCCGGGGGGTGGGTAGCTGATTCTGTACATGTTTATAGGCCGTGTGTGTGTGGACAGTGGCCGGGGGGTGGGTAGCTGATTCTGTACATGTTTATAGGCTGTGTGTGTGTGGACAGTGGCCGGGGGGTGGGTAGCTGATTCTGTACATGTTTATAGGCCGTGTGTGTGTGGACAGTGGCCCGGGGGGTGGGTAGCTGATTCTGTACATGTTATAGGCCGTGTGTGTGTGGACAGTGGCCGGGGGGTGGGTAGCTGATTCTGTACATGTTTATAGGCCGTGTGTGTGTGGACAGTGGCCGGGGGGTGGGTAGCTGATTCTGTACATGTTTATAGGCTGTGTGTGTGTGGACAGTGGCCGGGGGGTGGGTAGCTGATTCTGTACATGTTTATAGGCTGTGTGTGTGTGGACAGTGGCCGGGGGGTGGGTAGCTGATCCTGTACATGTTTATAGGCTGTGTGTGTGTGGACAGTGGCCGGGGGGTGGGTAGCTGATTCTGTACATGTTTATAGGCCGTGTGTGTGTGCACAGTGGCAGGGGGGTGGGTAGCTGATTCTGTACATGTTTATAGGCCGTGTGTGTGTGGACAGTGGCCGGGGGGTGGGTAGCTGATTCTGTACATGTTTATAGGCTGTGTGTGTGTAGACAGTGGCCGGGGGGGTGGGTAGCTGATCCTGTACATGTTTATAGGCTGTGTGTGTGTAGACAGTGGCCGGGGGGTGGGTAGCTGATTCTGTACATGTTTATAGGCAGTGTGTGGACAGTGGCCGGGGGGTGGGTAGCTGATTCTGTACATGTTTATAGGCCGTGTGTGTGTGGACAGTGGCCGGGGGGTGGGTAGCTGATTCTGTACATGTTTATAGGCTGTGTGTGTGTAGACAGTGGCCGGGGGGTGGGTAGCTGATCCTGTACATGTTTATAGGCTGTGTGTGTGTAGACAGTGGCCGGGGGGTGGGTAGCTGATTCTGTACATGTTTATAGGCTGTGTGTGTGTAGACAGTGGCCGGGGGGTGGGTAGCTGATTCTGTACATGTTTATAGGCCTTGTGTGTTGCTGGACAGTGGCCGGGGGGGTGGGTAGCTGATCCTGTACATGTTTATAGGCAGTGTGTGTGTGGACAGTGGCCGGGGGGTGGGTAGCTGATTCTGTACATGTTTATAGGCTGTGTGTGTGTGGACAGTGGCCGGGGGGTGGGTAGCTGATCCTGTACATGTTTATAGGCTGTGTGTGTGTAGACAGTGGCGGGGGGATGGGTAGCTGATCCTGTACATGTTTATAGGCCATGTGTGTGTGGACAGTGGCCGGGGGGTGGGTAGCTGATTCTGTACATGTTTATAGGCTGTGTGTGTGTGGACAGTGGCCGGGGGGTGGGTAGCTGATCCTGTACATGTTTATAGGCTGTGTGTGTGTGGACAGTGGCCGGGGGGTGGGTAGCTGATTCTGTACATGTTTATAGGCTGTGTGTGTGTGGACAGTGGCCGGGGGGTGGGTAGCTGATTCTGTACATGTTTATAGGCAGTGTGTGGACAGTGGCCGGGGGGTGGGTAGCTGATCCTGTACATGTTTATAGGCTGTGTGTGTGTGGACAGTGGCCGGGGGGTGGGTAGCTGATTCTGTACATGTTTATAGGCTGTGTGTGTGTGGACAGTGGCCGGGGGGTGGGTAGCTGATTCTGTACATGTTTATAGGCTGTGTGTGTGTGGACAGTGGCCGGGGGGTGGGTAGCTGATCCTGTACATGTTTATAGGCCGTGTGTGTGTGGACAGTGGCCGGGGGGTGGGTAGCTGATTCTGTACATGTTTATAGGCTGTGTGTGTGTGGACAGTGGCCGGGGGGTGGGTAGCTGATTCTGTACATGTTTATAGGCAGTGTGTGTGTGGACAGTGGCCGGGGGGTGGGTAGCTGATTCTGTACATGTTTATAGGCTGTGTGTGTGTGGACAGTGGCCGGGGGGTGGGTAGCTGATTCTGTACATGTTTATAGGCCTTGTGTGTTGCTGGACAGTGGCCAGGGGGTGGGTAGCTGATTCTGTACATGTTTATAGGCCGTGTGTGTGTGGACAGTGGCGGGGGGGTGGGTAGCTGATTCTGTACATGTTTATAGGCAGTGTGTGTGTGCACAGTGGCAGGGGGGTGGGTAGCTGATTCTGTACATGTTTATAGGCCGTGTGTGTGTGGACAGTGGCCGGGGGGTGGGTAGCTGATCCTGTACATGTTTATAGGCGGTGTGTGTGTGGACAGTGGCCGGGGGGTGGGTAGCTGATTCTGTACATGTTTATAGGCCGTGTGTGTGTGGACAGTGGCCGGGGGGTGGGTAGCTGATTCTGTACATGTTTATAGGCTGTGTGTGTGTGGACAGTGGCCAGGGGGTGGGTAGCTGATTCTGTACATGTTTATAGGCTGTGTGTGTGTGGACAGTGGCCGGGGGGTGGGTAGCTGATTCTGTACATGTTTATAGGCCGTGTGTGTGTGGACAGTGGCGGGGGGGTGGGTAGCTGATTCTGTACATGTTTATAGGCCGTGTGTGTGTGGACAGTGGCCGGGGGGTGGGTAGCTGATTCTGTACATGTTTATAGGCTGTGTGTGTGTAGACAGTGGCCGGGGGGTGGGTAGCTGATCCTGTACATGTTTATAGGCTGTGTGTGTGTAGACGGTGGCCGGGGGGTGGGTAGCTGATTCTGTACATGTTTATAGGCTGTGTGTGTGTAGACAGTGGCCGGGGGGGTGGGTAGCTGATTCTGTACATGTTTATAGGCCTTGTGTGTTGCTGGACAGTGGCCGGGGGGTGGGTAGCTGATCCTGTACATGTTTATAGGCAGTGTGTGTGTGGACAGTGGCCGGGGGGTGGGTAGCTGATTCTGTACATGTTTATAGGCTGTGTGTGTGTGGACAGTGGCCGGGGGGTGGGTAGCTGATCCTGTACATGTTTATAGGCTGTGTGTGTGTAGACAGTGGCGGGGGGATGGGTAGCTGATCCTGTACATGTTTATAGGCCATGTGTGTGTGGACAGTGGCCGGGGGGTGGGTAGCTGATTCTGTACATGTTTATAGGCTGTGTGTGTGTGGACAGTGGCCGGGGGGTGGGTAGCTGATCCTGTACATGTTTATAGGCTGTGTGTGTGTGGACAGTGGCCGGGGGGTGGGTAGCTGATCCTGTACATGTTTATAGGCTGTGTGTGTGTGGACAGTGGCCGGGGGGTGGGTAGCTGATTCTGTACATGTTTATAGGCTGTGTGTGTGTGGACAGTGGCCGGGGGGTGGGTAGCTGATTCTGTACATGTTTATAGGCTGTGTGTGTGTGGACAGTGGCGGGGGGGTGGGTAGCTGATCCTGTACATGTTTATATGCCGTGTGTGTGTGGACAGTGGCCGGGGGGGTGGGTAGCTGATTCTGTACATGTTTATAGGCTGTGTGTGTGTGGACAGTGGCCGGGGGGTGGGTAGCTGATTCTGTACATGTTTATAGGCCGTGTGTGTGTGGACAGTGGCCGGGGGGTGGGTAGCTGATTCTGTACATGTTTATAGGCTGTGTGTGTGTGGACAGTGGCCGGGGGATGGGTAGCTGATTCTGTACATGTTTATAGGCTGTGTGTGTGTGGACAGTGGCCGGGGGGTGGGTAGCTGATCCTGTACATGTTTATAGGCTGTGTGTGTGTGGACAGTGGCCGGGGGGTGGGTAGCTGATGCTGTACATGTTTATAGGCTGTGTGTGTGTGGACAGTGGCCGGGGGGTGGGTAGCTGATTCTGTACATGTTTATAGGCTGTGTGTGTTGCTGGACAGTGGCCGGGGGGGTGGGTAGCTGATCCTGTACATGTTTATAGGCTGTGTGTGTGTGGACAGTGGCCGGGGGGTGGGTAGCTGATTCTGTACATGTTTATAGGCTGTGTGTTGCTGGACAGTGGCCGGGGGGTGGGTAGCTGATTCTGTACATGTTTATAGGCCGTGTGTGTGTGGACAGTGGCCGGGGGGTGGGTAGCTGATTCTGTACATGTTTATAGGCTGTGTGTTGCTGGACAGTGGCCGGGGGGTGGGTAGCTGATTCTGTACATGTTTATAGGCCGTGTGTGTGTGGACAGTGGCCGGGGGGTGGGTAGCTGATTCTGTACATGTTTATAGGCTGTGTGTGTGTGGACAGTGGCCGGGGGGGTGGGTAGCTGATTCTGTACATGTTTATAGGCCGTGTGTGTGTGGACAGTGGCCGGGGGGTGGGTAGCTGATTCTGTACATGTTTATAGGCTGTGTGTGGACAGTGGCCGGGGGGTGGGTAGCTGATTCTGTACATGTTTATAGGCTGTGTGTGTGTGTGGACAGTGGCCGGGGGGTGGGTAGCTGATCCTGTACATGTTTATAGGCCGTGTGTGTTGCTGGACAGTGGCCGGGGGGTGGGTAGCTCATTCTGTACATGTTTATAGGCTGTGTGTGTGTGGACAGTGGCCGGGGGGTTGGTAGCTGATTCTGTACATGTTTATAGGCAGTGTGTGTGTGGACAGTGGCCGGGGGGTGGGTAGCTGATTCTGTACATGTTTATAGGCCGTGTGTGTTGCTGGACAGTGGCCGGGGGGTGGGTAGCTCATTCTGTACATGTTTATAGGCTGTGTGTGTGTGGACAGTGGCCGGGGGGTGGGTAGCTGATCCTGTACATGTTTATAGGCCGTGTGTGTGTGGACAGTGGCCGGGGGTGGGTAGCTGATTCTGTACATGTTTATAGGCAGTGTGTGTGTGGACAGTGGCCGGGGGGTGGGTAGCTGATCCTGTACATGTTTATAGGCCGTGTGTGGACAGTGGCCGGGGGGTGGGTAGCTGATCCTGTACATGTTTATAGGCTGTGTGTGTGTGGACAGTGGCCGGGGGGTGGGTAGCTGATTCTGTACATGTTTATAGGCTGTGTGTGTGTGGACAGTGGCCGGGGGGGTGGGTAGCTGATTCTGTACATGTTTATAGGCTGTGTGTGTGTGGACAGTGGCCGGGGGGGGGGGGTGGGTAGCTGATTCTGTACATGTTTATAGGCTGTGTGTGTGTGGACAGTGGCCGGGGGGGGGGGGTGGGTAGCTGATTCTGTACATGTTTATAGGCTGTGTGTGTGTGGACAGTGGCCGGGGGGGGGGGTGGGTAGCTGATTCTGTACATGTTTATAGGCTGTGTGTGTGTGGACAGTGGCCGGGGGGGGGGGTGGGTAGCTGATTCTGTACATGTTTATAGGCTGTGTGTGTGTGGACAGTGGCCGGGGGGGGGGGGGTGGGTAGCTGATTCTGTACATGTTTATAGGCTGTGTGTGTGTGGACAGTGGCCGGGGGGTGGGTAGCTGATCCTGTACATGTTTATAGGCTGTGTGGACAGTGGCCGGGGGGTGGGTAGCTGATTCTGTACATGTTTATAGGCCGTGTGTGTGTGGACAGTGGCCGGGGGGTGGGTAGCTGATTCTGTACATGTTTATAGGCTGTGTGTGTTGCTGGACAGTGGCCGGGGGGTGGGTAGCTGATCCTGTACATGTTTATAGGCTGTGTGTGTGTGGACAGTGGCCGGTGGGTGGGTAGCTGATTCTGTACATGTTTATAGGCTGTGTGTGTGTGGACAGTGGCCGGGGGGTGGGTAGCTGATTCTGTACATGTTTATAGGCTGTGTGTGTGTGGACAGTGGCCGGGGGGTGGGTAGCTGATTCTGTACATGTTTATAGGCCGTGTGTGTGTGGACAGTGGCCGGGGGGTGGGTAGCTGATCCTGTACATGTTTATAGGCTGTGTGTGTGTGGACAGTGGCCGGGGGGTGGGTAGCTGATCCTGTACATGTTTATAGGCTGTGTGTGTGTGGACAGTGGCCGGGGGGTGGGTAGCTGATCCTGTACATGTTTATAGGCTGTGTGTGTGTGGACAGTGGCCGGGGGGTGGGTAGCTGATTCTGTACATGTTTATAGGCTGTGTGTGTTGCTGGACAGTGGCCGGGGGGTGGGTAGCTGATCCTGTACATGTTTATAGGCCGTGTGTGTGTGGACAGTGGCCGGGGGGTGGGTAGCTGATTCTGTACATGTTTATAGGCTGTGTGTGTTGCTGGACAGTGGCCGGGGGGTGGGTAGCTGATTCTGTACATGTTTATAGGCCGTGTGTGTGTGGACAGTGGCCGGGGGGTGGGTAGCTGATTCTGTACATGTTTATAGGCCGTGTGTGGACAGTGGCCGGGGGGTGGGTAGCTGATTCTGTACATGTTTATAGGCTGTGTGTGTGTGGACAGTGGCCGGGGGGTGGGTAGCTGATTCTGTACATGTTTATAGGCTGTGTGTGTGTGGACAGTGGCCGGGGGGTGGGTAGCTGATTCTGTACATGTTTATAGGCCGTGTGTGTTGCTGGACAGTGGCCGGGGGGTGGGTAGCTGATCCTGTACATGTTTATAGGCTGTGTGTGTGTGGACAGTGGCCGGGGGGTGGGTAGCTGATTCTGTACATGTTTATAGGCTGTGTGTGTGTGGACAGTGGCCGGGGGGTGGGTAGCTGATTCTGTACATGTTTATAGGCTGTGTGTGTGTGGACAGTGGCCGGGGGGTGGGTAGCTGATCCTGTACATGTTTATAGGCCGTGTGTGGACAGTGGCCGGGGGGTGGGTAGCTGATTCTGTACATGTTTATAGGCTGTGTGTGTGTGGACAGTGGCCGGGGGGTGGGTAGCTGATCCTGTACATGTTTATAGGCTGTGTGTGTGTGGACAGTGGCCGGGGGGTGGGTAGCAGATTCTGTACATGTTTATAGGCCGTGTGTGTGTGGACAGTGGCCGGGGGGTGGGCAAAGGGTTTTTGTCCCGTGGGGAGGGGGGGGGGGGGGTTATGACATAGCCGCACACCCCTCTGCCCTCATTACACCACGTTAACATCACAAAGTGTACATCACCTCACCAGGCAGGGGCAGCAGGCGAGACATGGCATAATCCTCCCTGACCACTGCAGCATGGGGTCTTAATTAGGGGGGAGGGGGCAGGGAGGGAGGCAGTGAGGGAAGCAGGGAGGCAGGCAGTGAGGGAGGGGGGAGGGAGGGAGGGAGGGAGGGAGGCAGGGAGGCAGGGAGGCAGGCAGTGAGGGAGGGGGGAGGGAGGGAGGGAGGGAGGGAGGGAGGGAGGGAGGGAGGGAGGGAGGGAGGCAGGGAGGGAGGGAGGGAGGGAGGCAGGGAGGGAGGGAGGGAGGGAGGCAGGGAGGGAGGGAGGGAGGGAGGGAGGCAGGGAGGGAGGGAGGCAGGGAGGCAGGGAGGCAGGGAGGGAGGGAGGGAGGGAGGCAGGGAGGGAGGGAGGGAGGGAGGGAGGGAGGGAGGGAGGGAGGGAGGGAGGGAGGGAGGGAGGGAGGGAGGGAGGGAGGGAGGGAGGCAGGGAGGGAGGCAGGGAGGCAGGGTGTAAAGGCGGCACAGTGGTAGACCCTTCCCAGTGCACAGAACATTGAATCAACATTGATAACTTGTTGTCAATGTTGATTCAATGTTGGTTCAATATTGATTCAATGTTGAACTGAATTTTGTGCCCACTGGGTTACAGCTGAGTGACAGAGATACCGGCAGGTGTTAGGGTGTACATTGGACAGGGCCGTAGTGTAAGGACGGCATGCTCGGACGGCATGATGCCTCAGGGATGCATGTTCATGTGTGGGCATGATGCACCAATGCAGTGATTTGGTGCATCATACCGACCCTTCGGGAGTGTATCAACCTCAAGACACTGGCATGATGCATGAATGCATCATTGGCAGGTTACAAAAGGTCTTAATGCATTAAAGCAGTCTGCTACCCTAACAGGGTTAAAGGCGTGCGGAGTGGGGGGGGGGGGTAGTGTGGTGTGGAGGGAGGCTGACAGAAGCCGCAGGCAGCATGTTTCATGACCCAAACATTGACGGTATCACCCCCCCCCCCCCCGCGTGTAATCCCTTTACGGACCGCTTTAATCTGCTTTCCCATTTGTTGGCATGATGCATTTATGGCATGAAGCATAAATGCATCATGCCGATTCAGATTATAGATAACTCGCTGGGGTTGCATTCAGGCATCATGTGCACCCTCTGGGATCGAGACAGTCCCGAAGGGTCAGCATGATGCACCAATGCAGCCTCGGTGAGTTACTCGCCAGGGCTGCATTGGTGCATCATGCTGACCTTGTGCAGGAGTGTCTGAGCCCCATAGGGTCGGCATGATGCATGAATAAAGCACCAGTGAGTTACTCACCAGGGCTGCATTGGTGTAGCGACCTGCTATCTTTTAAAGGTTAAACGGTTAATTTACCCCCCCCCCCCCCTCCCCACTTCCTCCCCCCCCCCCCCCCGGTGCAGTATAGCTCTCTAACTGGTGCGGACTTGTTCCCGCAGCTGCGATGTTTACACTGACACTGCAATCTCGTGAGACCTTGGCTCTGCTCTCGTATTGCAGCCTGTTCCCCAGAAGCTATGGTGTGGGAGTGTCTGGTCACTGCCTAAGTCTCACGATAAATTGCGAGCTCAGAACTAACATGGCCGCCCATACGGAGAAACCCGAGACTTCGCTATAATGTCGCATGTCTTCCCCCCGACCCAATCATCTTAGATGGAGTGCAGGTAATTATGGGGCCCAGCACTCACAGGGGGATGGAATAATCAATCCGACACACCGCCGCACTCCAGGCTAGTTACTCTTAGGCCCAAAAAAAAAGAGGTTTGTTTCAGGTCACCTGGCCGAGCCTATCTAAACAGGGCCTACCCTACGTTTTTTATGCAATTTTGAAGACATTTTTACATTTTTACACTTTTTTGGGGGGTAGATTTTAGGTTTACAAAAAAAATTGAAAACATCTTCCCATTTTTACATTTTTTTGGGTCGATTTAAGAGGGGAAGTAAAAAAAAAGTGGAAAAAAAAGAATACGACCTACCGACCCTAGTGTTTCTTCCCATGTTACCTGAAACAAACCTTTTTTTTTTATTTAGCCTTATTATTGTGTGGTCATGGTGGACGTGTGCTGTTTTACACCAGCTGGTGGCAGGTGTTTTTTTTTGTTATTTTTTTATCTTTTCTTGTTGGCTTTATATTAACTGTTTTAATTACCCAAATCTATCATTCCCTGTCGTATTTTGTGCCAGTTAAAGACTTAGGCCAAAAAAGAAGGTTTGTTTCAGGTCAATCGACCGACCCTATCAAGAGTAAAAGCCAGTATAAGCTGCATCCTTACTTTGTCCTATCCTATAAGCCGTACTCACTTGCGTACTAGCCACGGCCTGTAGATCTAAACAAGGTTTCTTTGACCTCTGAGTGGTCACTGTGGTGGGGATGACTGTGGTGCCGTGTGAGACCCCTACGTGGTTGGTTGTCAGTCTGACTTAGCACCTCCCCTTACTCTGAAGACACCAAGACACAAATGGTGGATGCCCCCCCCCCCCTCCCCCCGTTGCCTTTAGGCCTCATGTTCATTTGGTGACTCCATGATGCACCAATGCAGTGCTGGCAAGAAACTGGTCGGTACTGCATTGCTGCATCATGCACATTGGGCTGGGCATGATGCATGAATGCAGCACTCGGGAGTTACTCACCAGGGCTGCATTCATGCATCAACAAAAGGGTCTCCCAAGTGGTGACCTTCAGCGTGACCTTCACGATGACCTCCAGCGTGACCTTCAGCATGACCTTCAACTATCGCCACACTCTGCTGTTCAGAGTGTGATGTATAGGTAGCCTGTGGCAGAGGTATTACCTCATTGAGTGTTTGTTTTGATTGATACTGAAGAGAGTGGAATCTGACAGGGAAACAGGACACACCCTATAGGAGAGACAGTCTAGCTGACCTCCTATAGGAGGGGCATTTGTAGTTACGGCTGTAACTCTCAGATGGGGGCCATAGGCTGTCTGAGAGTTACGGATAGAAGGGTCAGTTTTCTACTGGTTGTGCATATCCTCGTCAATCATGTAGATTTCTACACCCAATAAAAACAGCCTGTGAGTGGCTGTTTATGCTACTAAGGGCCTTAAAGGCCCAGCGCCCCTATATATAGAGCTGAGTACCTGTCCCGACTGCGCTCTGACTGTTACTGCACGTGCAGTAAGATCTGCGGGTTTAAATGGGTGAGGTATTGATTGATTTGTTTAACGTCCAGACGTACATCAAGTACCTCACGGGACATCTCAAGTTGGCAAGGAGTCATCCACAAATAGTGGTAGTCTGCCTTGCAGTAGTAGGACAGGTATTTATATATGCTGCTTGCCCAATACAGCAGTGACCGCATCTATGGACGATCGGATCTATGAAAAGAATGACCGCATCTATGAGGTGAGGGAGAAAACCGCTACCGGGGCACGTCCCCTACTCTTTTCAAAGGATAGCAAGTGTTCTTTTATTTGCCTGGTCCTAGCTACCTGGGCTAGTACCATAGTAGGCAGGGCCAGACAAACCACGGCCTTTGATATCTCAGACGTGGTTCACTGAGGAGGAATCCCATGCCAGACCACCAGCAAGAAGGCCCGGGCCCGCGCATATGGGCAGCGGTTGCCAAACAGCTTACGTGACTGATCACAGCAGTAACGCACGAGACCCCTCAAGTTTTGTCGCCTTTTACGAATCTGGTATGCCCATTGGTATTATGGAAGGCTCCCGATGAAGTTATTCTACTCCTTCATGCCCCCATCATGAAGGTCCCCACTAACACAGGGGGAGAAATGGGTGAGGTGAAATGTTAAAATTGGTAATTATAGGCTTGTCTAGACCAATTGATTGGTGGCATCAATGCAGTAAAGGCCTCCTGCATACAAAGACTACCCTCTTCAAAGTCCTCTAATGTGTAGAAATGATTAATGAACTAAAAATTCCAAAAACATACAAA
This sequence comes from Harmothoe impar, assembly GCA_947462335.1. Lineage (NCBI taxonomy): Eukaryota > Metazoa > Annelida > Polychaeta > Phyllodocida > Polynoidae > Harmothoe > Harmothoe impar. The sequence continues at coordinate 16,350 of CANHQG010000732.1, forward strand.
GGTGAAGAATAGGTCTAAGATGGTCACTGCACAGTGTTATCTCAATACACATCATACTAAGGACAGGGGAATGCGAGGGAAAAAGACCTTGCAAAACCAGAGCTTTTCCTGCACCAAGATCCTATACCCACAACGCTAGTGACCGTGGGTATGGAGCAAGGGCGTGAACCTACATCTCCAATCACAGTCTTGGTGGTTAGGTGGGTATAATAGAATGAGCGTGCGTCACTAGAAGTCCCTGTCTCCTTTGAGCATCCCATTCTGATGAAAATACATGTATTTAAATGCATTAAAAGGTGACATAATTATCATAAGGCATCCCACTAATAAGTAGGTCACAGGACTGCTATGAATAGCGTCAGTTGCGGCCCATGGTATGGAGCCTATAATTTGGGGTGTCTACCCTCTGTTGTCTACAACTAGTGAACCACTTTAACCTAGTGAAAGTCTGGATTGCCTAGAGAGGCTCCACCAACAATAGCCCTGTAAGGACAGCATAATGCATTCATGCATCATACCATTGGTCGGCATGATGCTTGAATGCAGCCCTGGCGAGTAATTCGCATTGGAGCATCATAACAACAAATATGTTATTTTAGTGACATGCTGTCCTTAAAGCCCGAGCGCCCCTATATATAGGGCTGAGTACCTGTCCCAGCTCCACTGCGACTACCGCTGGAGGGGTACGGAGATCTGCGCCTTTAAAGGGTTCAAGGGTCAAGTAGTCATGTCCCCCAACACCCTGTACCCTGGTGCCACCCTGGAGCACTCAGGATGACCTTCAGGATAATCTTCAGGATGACCTTCAGGATGACCTTCAGGATGACCTTCAAAGGACGGCAAATATCACCCTTTAGCTAGATGGCATCGTTGAAGGGCTAAACTACTCTAAGAAACTGTGAGACTTACCGTAACGTCCTGCCCAGAGTGTTGTAGACGTTATATCCTCCTTGGTCACGTGACGTGCTGCCGTTATGGTAATCCTGCAGCAAGGTCTGCAATAGAAATAGAAATATATAACTCAGTTTGTAATAAATACAGATATATCAATCCTGCAGTAGTCTCCGCATGCACCTATCCTGTACATGTTTATAGGGCACCTGGCCGTTGATAGCAGCACTACCTGTGCTAAGTTGAGAACCTTCAGCACAGGCACTTGGCCACTAGGTAGAGCAGCTAACCGGGGGTTCTGACATCACAGGGCAGGCCACTATTGCTTCTGTCTGAAGTGGTTCCCAGGACTTAGCCCTTCAGTGAGTAGGCCTAGTTACTGAGGGCCAATGCTATTCACATGTCTTTAGGGTAACACAGACTGAAGCAATCACTCTCCTGACTTAGCCCCATCTTTTTTAATGTTTTATTAGGTTTAATAAATACAGTTACACCGAAATAAAAATGTAAATGCATCTAAACCTAGCACGGGCGCATTGCCCTACTCCAGCTAGGACCTCTTTCATGTCATCATTTCTGAGTATTATTACTCACACATGAATAATTATCCGAATTAAACCGTAAGAGGCAACCAAAGGAAGCACCGGGGGTTGGACATGGCCGCGCCCATGGCCTAACCCCTAGGAGCCCTATAGGCCGTGTGTGGACAGTGGCCGGGGGGTGGGTACTCTCGTTCCCAAATCCTTCAGAAGGAAGGCTCTGGGGACAGCCAAATGACCTTGAACTTGGGATTTTGCTGAGTCTGGGCAGCCCCTGCTGGTAGCTTGGAACCAGCGAACAGGAATTGGAAATGGAACCAGAATGTATGATGGTAGTTTTAGGTAGATTTACCATCAGCCTTTCTGGTTCCATTTCCTGTTCCTGTTTGCTGGTTCCAGCCTACCAGCAGGGGTTGCCCAGACCAGGCAAAATCCCAACATTTGGCAGTTACCAGAGCCTTCCTTCGGAAGGATTTGGGAACGAGAGTAGGTGGGTAGCTGCTGGTAGTAGACAGGTCAGTCCGGGAGTAAGCCAAACGTCAATATCAGCCCACAGCCTGGTCCGTGCTACACCACTGCCTGTCTCACTGCCCCATGTGTGGGAAACCACTGCCATGTCCACGTGCCTGAACTGGGTCATTACAATCGCCTGCCTGATGTTCTGATATATTACTAACAGGGTAGTAAACTATTTGTCTACCACCTCCTGTGAAGGGGGGTAATTCAGGTAATATGGGCAATCTGAGCGTATGTCACAAACGGTGCAACCCCTAAGGCTAGTTATATTAATACCCTAAGGATACAGGAAACAGGGATTGATTTATAATTGAGATTTAAGCACTTTTGGGTTTGTCTACCACCTCCTATGTAGTCACAGGGGTCAGTGCAAAAAAAAGGCTGACATGCAGAGTGTCCCACACTGTACCTTACTATAGGGAACCTCAGGGGTGAGAGTGTAATGACCCAGTTCATGCACTTGGCCATGTCTGTGTCCTGTCTGCCACCTCTCTGCAACCTTACACTCCCCCCCCCTTACTTTCCTATCCTATATCTTGTACCTAACCTTCACACTCTACTTATATATTTTTAGTAATATATCATATATACATATATATATATATATATATATATATATATATATATATATATATATACTTTTTATAAATTTATTATTTTTTATCAATTTATTTTCACTTTTTATATACACATATATACTCACACATGTATAATTGTCTGATTTAAACTGGAAAATAGTTTTCTAAAAATTAAATCAAATATGGGGACTGTTTTGCTAGACCTAGTCGGCTGACCGGAAACCAACGTTTTTTGGGCCTTAGCCTTCCTGGCTAGCATGGACCACTGACCGTCTGTGTCCTCTCCTCAGCCTTACACCCTGCTAGTGTCCTACAGTACCCTGTCTATAACCTTCAGACTGGACTTCTTTATACCGTACCGTCGTGTTTAAGCGCCCCGGCGCTTATAACTTTGGAGGGGTGTTTACCCGCGGCGCTTATACAAGACAGGCGCTTATTCAAGATCCAGTTTTAGTGCTTAAGAGTAATTTCAAGACCCTCATACCCCTGGCGCTTATACAAGACCGGGGCTTATTCAATACCCGGCGCTTAAACGTGACGGTACGGTAGTACCATACCATCGCGATTAAGCGCCGGGGCGCTCTTCAATTTGACGGGGCTCTTACCCAGGCGCTTATACAAGACAGGCGCTTATTCAAGGTCACAATTTCAGTGCTTAAGAAGCATTTGAAAGCCCCTACACCCCGGCGCTTATTCAAGACCGGCGCTTATTCAAGACCAGGCGCTTTATCGCGACGGTACGGTATATAACATATCACTACTACCCCGCCTGGTACATCACTGCCCATCTGCATCCTGTCTACAGCCATACACCCTGCCTAGCCCCTGTCTTGTATCCCACCTTATACTTCAGACTCTGATATGTAGCACACTATATCATGTTAGGGAGTGGTCATTTTTTAACAACAGGGGGAGGTTGGTGGATTTTCGCGGGAGCAGGCCGAAAATATTTTGGTCCCCCCACGGAAGGGGTCGAATTTTTTTTAGTCCCCCCCTCAGGCAAGTTGAAATTGAGTGCGGCCGACCCCTTTGCGCTATAGTAACGCGCTGGCTTTTTCGCTAAAAACAGTGCAATTTTTTTGGTCCGCCCCTCAAGAGGGGTCCAAATTTTTCAAGAGGGGTCCAAAATTTCTTGGTCCCCCCCTCAAGAAGGGTCCAAATTCTTTTGGTCCCCCCCTTTAAGGGGTCCAATTTTTGGGTTCCCCCCTCCCCCAATTCTACCAACCTTCCCTATTGTTAAAAAATGACCACTCCCTTATGTCAATACTACCCTGCCTGGTCACTGTAAACCAGTGCCCCTACTACAACCATGCACTCTCAGCCCACAGGCTTTAACAAGACCTCAGCTTGGTGAGTGAGTAGGCTATATAACAGTCACCCGGGTATGCATCAGCGCCATCTATTGCATGTTGTGGACACTACCCCTTTTTGTAGAGTCTATTGGGAGGTGCAAAGATGGCAAGTGGACTTTTAGTTGCACACCTTCCCATAGTACCATAAAACCTCGCATAGAAGCCGCAGTTAGTACGCGAGTCAGATCGGCGGTGCGGCTGATAGGATTGGCCCAGAGTCAGGGTGCGGCTCATACCCGAGTTTTTGCCACCATGGTACAGTACTAAAATCGGCACATTCAGATCGCCAGTGTGGCTTATATGATCGGCCCAAACTCGGGGTGTGGTTTATACGCGAGTTAGGCTTAATTTAGTTATACGCGAGGTTTTACGGTATACCCTATAGCCTGCTCACTCACCAAGCTGAGGTCTTGTTAAGACCTGTGCTCGGCCCCCACTGCCCTACACTACTCTGTCTTGTACATCAATATTGCCCGTCTGTGTCCTCTACGACCCCTCCACACTGCCCTGCCCATACTGCCGGGTTAAAATTTATCACAGCCGACCCCTTTCAGCTATATCAAGCTATATCAATGTGCAAATTTGTTTCGCTAAAAGGGTTGAAATTCTTTCGGTCTCCCTAAATTTGTTTGCCCTCCCCAACCTCCACCCCAACCCCCCCCCTGCTCCATTGAAGTGAAGCCATGCCATTTTTGAAGGGCTTGGGGAGAAAATGAAAAATCTGCCTTGCAGGGGGAGCTGGGTCACTTTTGCAACCAAATGAGGGTATATTGAGAAATATCACTACTTCCTTGGTGAAATATCCCCGTTTCTTTTTGGTCCAATTCCCAAAAAAATATCCCAGGGCAAAAAAAAAACCACACAAAAAAGCCTACTTCTCGTGCTGTTGTGTGTGGGGGTGACACGCGACCAGACACGGGGGACCAGTCTCCGTGGGGAGATGTCGCTGACACGGAGCTTACACTGAGACGGCGAATGGTGAGGCCGAGGGGAATCAACTGTGTCTGTGTGTAGTGTGGTGTGGGGAGCTTGGGGATATTTCTCAACAAACCTTCATTAGATTACTCAAAAAATGAGGTTTCCCATGCTTTTTTGCTTTTTCTGCCTATGCCCTGTGGGAATTCTCGGTACTCCGGGTGGTGTGTAAAGCAGCTTCTTTTTTTCCCCCCTCTGCCCTTCCAAAATATTTACAGTGAAAGCCCGTAATGCAAGTTATCAAAAAAGGTGGCCTTGGGCCACTTAAAAATCAATTATTAGCTTTGCAGACACTTTTCAGTAAAAAAGGGTGCGGGAGGGTGCTGTTTTATTTTTTTTGTTACACTTTTTTTGTTATTTTTTTTGTTACACTTTT
>CANHQG010000733.1:0-21416 GCA_947462335.1 Harmothoe impar
ACCCCTACCAGCCACCCATACCCTACAGCTCAGTACCCCTCACCCCTCCCCATACCCTCACTATGCAGAGCACCACACCACCATGATCCCTATCTCGGGCCATGCACATAATACACAATTTGTCTCCTTATCTAAACCATCCTGAGTAAGTAATCTAATGATTGCCTCCTCCTCCCCGACCCCCATCAGTGGTGGGGAGGCGAGGCTGGTGGTGGTTGTGGTGGTGGTGGTGGTGGTGGTGGTGGTGGGGGGGTAGAGCCGCTGGCCTCTGGCTTTGTGGCCCCCCAGGTCAAGCCGTGTCACCCCTCCCCCTCCTGTCCATAAAGTACGCGCAGTGTGCGGGGGCCACCCCTTTGTTCCCACGGGGGCTGGGGGCTAGCTGGACACTGTGGGAGGCTGGGCCTTTAACCCTTCTAGGCCAGCATAGTGATGTAATGTGCCACGCCCCTTTGTCGCCGTGATACATGAATGCAGTAACTCGCCCATGGTGAGTGACTCGCCAGTGCGGCATTTATGCAGCATGTCTACTGTACAAAATTGAGCACAATGCTGAAGGGTCCAGCATGATGCACGAATGTAGTGCTGGCGAGTTACTCGCTGGCGCTGGCGTTGGGATGATGTATCAAGACGACTAATCCTACCTTAATTAATGTATTACGCTGTCCTTAAAGGGGTTAGCTTTGTCCAGTGGGTGCTGGGTGAGTGGTCCGGTCGGGGAGTGAGGGGGGGGGGGTAGAGGGGCAGGGGGCAGGGGTCCTGGGGGGCTTTGTTGTGGGTGTCTGAGGGTGAGGGGTCGTGACCACAAACACAGCTGTCGGCAGGTGTACGGGGGTGGGGGGGGGGGGTACTGGAGGGGGGAACGTACCCCTTTGTCTGACCAGGGGTGCCACTCCTGATAAGCTGCACCCCTAGCTACCCCGCACCATGCTGACTCTATTCTATCTTCTGCCGCTCTCCCTTATTTCTATCCCTCTTCATTTCGTTAACTAGTTTATGTTTACTTGTGTCTGGTCTCTGTTTCTGGCCTTTCTCTAGATATCCCCAAACGCCCTGCCGCACAGTTTCTCATCTGCCCTTTCCCTCAGTCTCTCTCCCTCCATTTTATCTGGCAGTCCTATATCTGTCTGTGTATCCTGCCACATGCCATGTGTCTCCGTTTCTGTCTCTGCCTCTCTGTCTCTGTCTCCCTTTCTGCCCCCTCTCTCTCTGTACATCCCATTCTCTCTCTCTCCCTGTCCCTTTATTTCCTTCCTCCATATCTATAGGCGTCTAGCCGGTTGCATTATCAACCAATGAGAAAATTCCCTGGCCTTCACTGCGGAATTCTTAGGGGGCATTATGTAACAGCCTGTACCCATTATGATTGCTGCATCAGTGCTTATCTCGCCGGTTACCAGATCAAGCAATGGTGCCCCCTACTCAGGAACCTGCAACCTCGGTATAGCCCTGTCGTTTCTCATCCCCCCTCTCCCCCTCTCCCTCCCCCCTACCACACCCATGCCGCGTGCTGTAGGGGCGCGTGTCACGCCTACTCAGCCTTATGTGGGGCCGCACCGCGAGGTAGGTGGTGGTGGTGGGGGGGGGGGTATGAATGGTGACTGGTCTGTGTAGGGGGTGGGGATGTAGCCTAGGACTCCCCAGTGGGTGTAGGTAGGGTAGGGGCAATACCAGGGGTGCCATAGGGGGGTAGATGAAGGCTTCACCAGGTGGGTGTAGGTGTCATACGGGTACTCACTCTACCCCCATCCCATGATGCACCTCTCTGATATCCCACAATGCCCGGTGCAGGTGTGGCTCCTACTACACGTCACGCTACAGTTGGGCGATAATAGATGAATACTCCTTAATCTGTCCTGAAGGTCGTTTATCACCAGGTACCACCCCCCCCCCATCACCCCTCCCCCTCCCCCGCCCTCCCTCATTCCGCACCACCTAGCCCGTGTACCAGCACCTCCATATAGACACTCCCCTCCTCTCCCTCTTTTTGTGCTGTGTAGTTTATGTACCGGGTTGTACCTAGATACCTCTACTAGTAGTAGAGAGCTGCTAGAGTTGAGGCGTGTAAACACTGACGTGTCAGGCCGGTGGTGGTGCTGTAGAGAGTGTGTATGGCGGGGTGCGTGGTGGTATCTGAGTAGTGAGTAGTATAGTGAGTTGGCGCGTAGCAGCGGGCGTCTGCTACCCTGGTCCGCACTCTTACTTTATGTGGAAGAGAGGAAGGGGAGCTGTAGTGTACACTACAGTTTACAACTCCCCTTCCTCTCTCCGCGCTGTGCTGGCCTGACTGCCTGCACGTTTCCTCTCTGTCTCTCCTGTCTGTACATGTATGGCACTCACAACTCTCTCTTCTCTGTCTCTTGCTATACCGCTCTGTTTCTGTCTCTGCCTCTTCTGTACCCTCCTTCTGTCCTTCCCTCCCGCCCCCTCTAGCTCTGCCCCTCCGCATTATATGGAGGTTTTCCAATTTTACCAGAGGCATTTACCCGTGGCTGCCAGCCTGCCTGCTCCCCTCACCCCTCAGTCCCGTACCGAGTCCTGCCGACCCACATCCCCACACCCCACACCACGCACCTCCACCCAGCCCTTTAAGGACCACATAGTGGAGTTATGTGGTATGCAATTTGGTCGGCGTGGTACTCGAATGCAGAGCTGGCGAGTAACCCGCTACTGCTGCATGCAAGCAACATGCCTACCCTATATGGTTCATTCACTCCTGAAGGGTTATCATGAGTCAAGCACACGTGGGGGTACACTCACCAGGCCTGCATTCCTGCATCATGCCAACCAAGGGCATGATGCATTAAAGCACTGTGCGGCCCTTAACGGGTTCTAACCAGGCTGTGCACTTGATGGGTAGAGAGGCAGGAGGGGAGAGGCACCTTTGACATTCCGGTCGGGAGGAGCAGAGCTGTATAGGCGACCCGCCGTGGTGGTGATGGAGGGAGCTGGAGGACGGGAGGCTGGGGGGTGGGGGGAGGGGGGAGGGGGGAGGGGGGGAGGAGGGGGGGGGTCTAATACCAGCAGGTCGGGGCTGGCTGCACCCCTCCCTGCCTAACCCTTTAATGGTCGCAGAATGCCCCCCCCCCCCCCCCAAAAAAAAGAGGTTTGTTTCAGATCACCCGACCGACCCTCTCAAAACAGGGCCGACCCTATGTTTTTTCATGCAATGTTGAAGATATTTTCGCATTTTTACCGGGTTCTTTTTGGTCAATTTTCGGGTATTCAAAAAAGTTGGCTAGTTCATTTATGTTTTAAAAAAATCCAAAAAATAATCCGACCTACCGACCCCACATTTTCCTCCCATGTTATCTGAAACAAACCTTTTTTGGGCCCAAGGCTGCATTAGTTATGTGTCATCACAATACACCAGAGCAGCCGTGATGGGCCTCTCACCAGTACTGCCCCCCCCCCAAGCTGGCCCCACCTCTCTGATACACAGCTACTTTATTGGGTGTGGTTGATATTGTAAACAGACAAGGGCGGGGCGGGATTATTAGTGGCTAATAGTATGTATATACAGGGACAATTGCCTGTCCACATACATACACATGATATAGATTTATTGTAAGAATCGTCTCATTTTATAAATACCGTAATGACTTCCAGGGCTGGAGGCCTCCCCGGCTCGTGAGCCATGGAGTGTACGGCTCTAGCGCATTAGGCTATGGGGGCCGCCATCTTGACTCAGAGCAGTGCATTTTGGTTAGGCCCCCGACTCCAGAGCAGTGTATTATGGGTGAATTTCTTATCAATCCCTTTGTTCTAGGTGTGAAAGGAGGGGATTAACCTGATAAGGAGATGGGGGTGTAGCCCCCGACTACCTCAAGAACCAGGATATGCTAGTGCCATATACGGGACTAGCGCATCCTGGTACCTCAGGTAGTCGGGGGCTATATCCCCATCTCTTATCAGGCTAATCCCCTCCCCTCACACCTAGAACAAAGGCGCTGATAAGAAATCCTCCCATAATGCACTGCTCTGGAGTCGGGGGCCTAACCACAATGCATTGCTCTGTTCCAAGATGGCGGCCCCCATAGCCTAATGCGCTAGTCCCGTATAGGGGTCAGGCTGGTCGTCCTGTGGGCGCATCCATTGCTTGATCTGGTATTGGCGAGACAAGCACTGATAACAGCGGTCACATGGGTACCAGCTGTTACATAATGCACCCTAAAAATTCCGCAGTGAAGGCCAGGGAATTATCTTATTGGTTGATAATGCATCCAGCTAGACCCCTATAGGGATGACTGGCGGGGAGACAGTCGGGGTGAGGGGAGGAGGGAGGGGGTAGGGTTGAGAGTGAGAGTGTGTGTGTGTGTGGGGGGGGGGGGGGGAGTACTGACCCCCCAGGGCGTGGAGCAGGGACCCTGATGAATCAAGCCGGTCTTTGTAGCAGGGTTCGGGTCAGGCTGACCTCTGCTGACCAGACCTGGCGCCCTACCAACCACACCGACCACCCACACCCCCCGCCATACTCCCTCCATACCCCACCCACTGACAGTCAGGGAGGGTGAGGCTTATCAGGGTAGGGGGGGGGGGTGAGGGGTGCCTGTCGTGGCCGTGACTAGTAGTAGAAGGGGTGACCGTTATTCGGCTTCTGACAGATTTCTGGTCTGTGAGGCCACTGGTGGGGGTAGTTGCTACTATATTGTATTATATTTGGGAGTGATGAAGGGAGTCATAGGTTTTATGTTCATTTCACATGTAATAATATGCAGTGGATATATTCTTACAGTTCACACATGGTGCAAAACCCATGTGTGCATTTGAGGTGATATTATCATTATTGTTGCAACAATAATAATGATAATACATTTTCCACCTTCGCCCACTGAGAGACAGGTCCATGTGAAACAAAGTCCCTTTGTGTTGGGGCTTCATACGTTATGTTAATAAAGGGATAACATATCCTGTGATGTTATGTAACCCACCCCCCCTCCCCTCCCCCCCCCCCCCCCACACACACACCCCACCTGCCCACACCCCTACTCATAGCCTTAGTCCCCGTCCTACCCAGACATCACAGGTGAATCAATATGCGGCCACCAACCCTCTAATGCCTCACACCCTTTGATGATTATGAAGCATGAATGCAGTCTTGGCGAGTTACTCGCCAGGTCTGCTTTCATGTATCATGCCTCCATTTATGAGTGTATCAACCCCGAGTGTGTCAATCCCACAGGGTCGGCATTATGTTTGACAGCAGCAATGTAGTAACGACAAGGGACATGTCACATTAAACCACCACGTGGTACCTAAAGGGTTAGGGGTCTCCCTTACCTGTCTACACCCCCTATTACCGTCCACCCCGCCCACGTGCCGGCACCACGTGTGACGTAAGGGGGCGTGGCCGTGTGCAGTGAGGTGTGACGCCACAACATGGCCGCCTGGTGGCACACAATAGGACCCCAGGTACAGGGGGGGGGGGGGGTAGCAGCTTGTGTAGGGGGGGGGGGTAAGGGGCAGCCAGGACGGCACATGTCGGCAATAACAGACAACAAATGGGACAATTATGTCACATGAGAAATGTCAACTAAAAAATGAAGTCAATCAGAAAGCATGGGTCACGTTCCTGTGCAGTGCATCTTTCTGGCTGGTATATTGTATCGGGTCTGATGGTGGTCGGGTCTGTTACCTCTATGAGCGGATGGAGGTACTGCACCATAAGCCTTATCTAAGGGAGTGGTCATCTTTTAATAAGGTGGGGGGGGGACAGAATTTTTTTCCATATACCCGCCATAGAGGGATTCAAATGGATCGCGGCTGACCTCTTTTAACTATATTAACACGCGGACTATTTTTCTTTTGCTAAAAATGAGTGAAATTATTTTTTTGGGAGCAGGTCAATGGTATTTTCATCCAGTCCACTTTATCCGGTATAAGTAAGTAGCCTATCCTAGGAATCAGTATGTGATACGATGTACACCGATATTTCACTATATAATAATGTCTGTAAGGTGGAGTTTGAAGACGTGGGTGTGTGGTGTATGTTAGCCACTAATTGGTGCCACCAGCCACACACACGCCCTTATATCATCCTGAATTCAGATTACAATTACTTCTACTACCCCCCCCCCCCTACCGCCGTCCCGGCCCTGGGTGGGTGGGGAGGGAGGACGGTACAGGACGGCAATATGGTTACCCCTTTATGTGCCGCATAGTGCGGTATCTACATCCTGTATCGTCATGATGCGTGAATGCAGTCCTGCCAGTGTATTCGACAGGACTGCATTCATGCATCATGCGCAGCCTTAGGGTCGGCATGATGCATGTATGCAGCCTCGTGCATAGGCTTTCCAGGCCTGCATTAGTGCATCATGACGACAGAGGGCACGATGCATCACAGTAGCATGCGCCCCCTAATGGTTTAAAATAAAACACCACACGCCCAGACAAGAAGAAATCACAGGCTCCTGGTCACAGGAAAGAAAGGGAAAAAATGTCAGAGAGATAAAAATCAAGAGATAAAATCGTGGTGCACGATGGGAAATGTCCCAGAATGCGTCTTACCTGGTTTGACGTCCGGGGGCCGTGGACTTCCGTTGGCGTCTGCGGCGGAGGGCGGGGACGGGCTGTGCTCCCCACTCAGCTCACTGTCCGCACTCGACATGCTGTCCTGTAGGGGAGAAGGAGAGGGGGTTAGTTTGGTATTATTTAATGTTATTTAACTGTTTAATAATCTGCTAGAATAGCTATCTGTGCAAGAAATGTTGTCCTGTAGTGGGGAAGAAGAGAGGGGTTAGTTTGATATTATTAAATGTTATTCAACTGTTTCATAATCTGCTAGAATAACTATCTGTACTAGAGATGTTGTCCAGTAGTGGGGAAGAAGAGAGGGGTTAGTTTGATATTATCTAATATGATTCAACTGTTATACATATCAACGATCTGCTAGAATGATTATCTGCACTAGAGATGTTGTGGGGAAGAAGAAAAGGTTAGTTTAATATTATCTAATATGATTTATCTGTTTATAAATATTAATGATCTGCTAGAATGGTTATCTGCACTAGAGTTTTTGTGGGGAAGAAGAAGAGGTTAGTTTAATATCTTTTAATATGATTTAATTGTTTATATTACACATCTGCTAGAATCACCAACTGCACTAGACACGCTGTCTTGAAGTAGGGAAGAAGACGGGTTTGTTTAATACTGTTCAATACTATTTAATATGATATAATTGTTTATCATAACAGTCTGCTAGAATCAGTATCTGTATCAAACATGTTGCCCTGGAGTACATGTAGAGGGAAAGAGGACAAATGAGTGGTTACCGGTAGTTTGATATTATCTAATTGCTTATATAGATACAGCTGCTAAAATCACTCTCTGTACTAGCATACTGCCCAAGGTGAGAGTAAGAAGGTTCAAGTTCAAGTTCAAGTTCGTAAAATTTATTCACAAGAAGAATTTCCTTTACATGTGCAAGGTATGAAATACCTTTAACAATTTCAAACAATTGTTTCTAAGTGATGAGATCATGTTAAATTTGAGGTGGTTAGCTCATTACACTTATGATATAACCCTTTATGTTTATGGCAACAGGGATAGAGAGGGACAGGGGAGAGGGACCAACAAGGGCATGGGGTAGTACATGTATCTAATTATGACATCATTGGCAGGAACTATTAGCACATGGAGTCATGATAACTGGTTGAATTACCCAGCTGTGTTGTACCCTATCGTGTAAATGCCCTAACATCCTCCCACATGTTAATTGCGGCCTGACACGTCAGCCTCAACTCCCCCCCCCCCCCATCCTACCCCCTCTACCCCCCCCCCCCCTTATAGCCTACTAACCACCAACTCCCACAGGAACCCTTAACGTAACCCTCTAAGGACGGCATGATGCCTTAAAGTTCACAACCATTTATCCTTATAATTTAACAATGTAGCGTTGGTGAATACGTCGCCCCCACTGAGTGGTTACCGACCCTTTGAACATGAGTCAATCCTGTAGTGTCGGCATGATGCATGAATGCAGCACTGGCTACATTCATGTATAATACCAGCAAAAAGACCACGTTGCTTCAAAGCACGATGCTACCCTTAGAGGGTTAACACTCACGGGCCCTGTTACTCTCTAGCTGGTTGCCCGTTAAATACCACGGCCCCCATCTAGTTCCGGTGCTGCGTGCGCAGCATTACTCAATGCGCGGCGCGTCATTAGAGGAGGGCGCGCGGCGCATCATCCTTCATCAGAAAAACAAAGACTTGCCGCGCTCCCTGCAGCAGGCAGCCCTAAATAACAGGACGGCCAGGGACCTCATGAATCTAGTCCTGCCGGGTTGTGTAGGGGAGGAGGTACCAGGCCTGTAGCAGGCACGTTACACCACGAGCTGCTCAATACTTGGACGTCCCCGCGCCCAGCATCCTTGCCACGCGCATGCTCGTGACAATTATTTCATAATTTTTCACACTAATTTCCTAAATGAAAGAGTAACAGATTGAAAGAGTAGAGGATTGACTTGGTTAGATTCACCAGCCTCCCAGAGCCTGCTATTGGATGTTATCGGTTAGAACAGTGGAGATCCAGGTACCAGATGATGGACAGTGTATGTTTATAGATATAGGTTGGCGCTAAATGCAGAGTCAGGTGTCCCCTCATATGTCCCCTATTTGTACAGTTCTCAGGAACCAGCGGTGCCCCGGGGGACAAGGCGGAGGTAAGCGGTGTCACGTGGGGTCCATTCACACCTGGGTTCATGGGGGACAAGATGGCCGCCTACACAGGAGGTAACTCAGTGCCCTATATGTTTACACAAGTAAGTAAAGTGTCCCCTTACACCAGGTTCTCACCTGGCGGCTAGGGATGGGGGGACAAGATGGCCGCCTACACAGGAGGTAACTCAGTGCCCTATATGTTTACACAGGTAAGTAAAGTGTCCCCTTACACCAGCTTCTCACCTGGCGGCCAGGTAGGGGTGTGGCTGCAGGTACCTCTCAGGTGCCGCTCAGGGCTCATCTCACCCACCTGGGGGGGCACCAGGGGGGGTCAGGTGACCAATTACAGCAGGCCTGATTAGTGCCACCCTGTCAGGGTGTGTGTGTGTGTGGGGGGGGGGTATAGGTAGGGGTTGTTGGTGAGTGGTAATTGGGGTATGCTTGGACACAGGAATGGGCCCAATTAAAGAACAATAGGAATCTGGAGTTGTACCCGGTGGGTCCACCATTTTCAATTTTGCTGGTTCAGGTAAAACCCACCGATAAGACATACCACTATGGGTACAAATAGGGGACGGACAAGCTCTTGATGTGCAGCGGTTGTCGCCGTAACCAGCGCACCTCCCTCCTGACCCCTATAGGTTCATACCATCTATATCTTCCTCTCATCACCCGGGCACTCAGGGCAGAAGTGAAGTCAGTTGGTGGGGCCTCAGCCGATATCTTTGTGGACCCGTGGCCGTGGACCTATAGGCATCTAGCCGGTTGCATTATCAACCAATGAGAAAATTCCCTGGCCTTCACTGCGGAATTCTTAGGGGGCATTATGTAACAGCCTGTACCCATTGTGATTGCTGTATCAGGGCTTATCTCGCCAGTTACCAGATCAAGCAATGGTGCCCCCTACTAAGGAACCTGCAACCTCGGTATACAAAGGAGTGAGACAATGATGTATACATACTATATACCCTTAGTAGGTACCATTGCCTCCAGACTATATTATAACTTGCAGAGGTGTGTGTCCATGGGTGGGTGGATCGGAGGGACTCAGGGAATTGAAAGAATGGAGATCAGATATGAGGATCGCATGGGGGACGGCCGGAAGTGGCGCCTCCCGAAATAACACAAAAAGGTGCGCGGGAAATGAGGACATACCTCCTGACTCTCAGCGCCTCCCGCTGGGAACGCAGCACGGTATAGAGGCTATATTCATGGGGGCATTTAAGTTAAAAGCACAGGGTCTACTGGGAGCTGGTCAGTCAGAGAGGGACCATCCTACACTGAGCTCCTGTGCCGCGTGCTGCCATGGTTTAAGTGTCACAGCCCGGCCTCCTGTGCTACACCGACTCTGCTGTACGCTGCCGTGGTTGGCGTGGTGATGGAGAGGGGCTGGAGGAAGGTGGGGGGGGGCTGGAGGAGGAGGTGGGGTGTAGGGGTGGGGGGGGGGGAAGGCAGCACCCAGCACCGGGTGGCGGCACTCAGGACGGTCATGGAGGAGGAGGAGGGGAGAGGGACATGGTGGTGGTGGCACCGACACACCGCGCCTGGAGGAGGGAGCAGAGAACCCACAGGCGGCTCTCATACCTGACTAACATAGAGGAGGAGGTGGAGGCAGGTTTAGTATAGGTCCAGGTAGCAGTAGCGGGGGGGGGGTGTAGGTTGATGAGTTTGTCGGTGGATGAGAGAGGAGCACACAATGAAACTAAACAAGCTAGCCATAGTTGAGACAGGAACAATGGGGGATATAGGCAGAGAGGAGATGGAGGGAGAGAGGATAGATGGATGGAGGTAGGAAGGAAATGAGGTTAGAGAAGGAGGGAGGGAGGGAAGGGAGGAGGGAGGGGGGAGGGAGAAGGGGGAGGAGTGTGGGAGGTGGAGAGGAGAGAGGGGAGTAGGAGTATGTGTCTACAGCCGGTGAGTCTCTCCAGGGGACTGTAACTTAAGGTGTGTGTGTGGGGGGGGGGCAGGGGGAGACACCATGGAGACCACGTAGAGGCAGCAGGAACACCACTGCCACCTAGCTCCATGATTAGCCACCTCCCCCCCCTCCTCCTCCTCCTCCCCCTCCTCCTCCTCCTCCTCCACCCCCCCCCCCCCCCTCCTCCCCCCCCCACCACCACCACCTCCAGTACCTCACATTCTCCATATGGTGTAGCCTCCAGGGTGTGAGAAGGTGGGGTATACGGGACTAGTGCATTAGGCTATGGGGGCCGCCATCTTGGTTCAGAGCAATGCATTGTGGTTAGGCCCCCGACTCCAGAGCAGTGCATCATGGGAGAATTTCTTATCAGCACCTTTGTTCAAGGTGTGAGGAGAGGGGGGTTAGTCTGATAAGGAGATGGAGTTTAGCCCCCGAGTACCTGAGTTACCAGGATGTGCTAGTCCCGTCCTCGCTGCGCCCCCTCTGCATGTATATACCTACATGTACATTAACTTACTTGTATTTACATGTACCTGTCTCCATGTCTCTGCCTCTTTTTAACTGTCTCTCTTTATCTGTCTATATTGACCTGTCTCTCTGCCCCTTACTATCTGTCTCTCTTTATCTGTCTCTGTTTACCTGTCTCTCTCCCTCTTTTTATCTGTCTCTCTTTACCTGTCTCTCTGCCTCTTTTATCTCTCTCTGTCTATCTGTGTCTCTGCCTCTCTTTATCTCTCTCTGCCTATCTGTGTCTCTGCCTCTTTTTATCTGTCTCTGTCTATCTGTGTCTCTGCCTCTCTTTATCTCTCTCTGCCTAACTGTGTCTCTGCCTATTTTTATCTGTCTCTGTCTATCTGTGTCTCTGTCTCTTTTTATCTGTCTCTCTTTACCTGTCTCTCTGCCTCTTTTATCTCTCTCTGTCTATCTGTGCCTCTGCCTCTCTTTAGCTGTCTGTTTTTAACTGTCTCTCTGTCTCTCCTCTACCTGTCTCCCTCCTCCCCTCCTTCTAACTGTCTCTTTATCTGTATTCTCCTACCGACCCACACCTCACTACCGGCCACCCCGGTCCTGTGGGAATTATACCTCTAGCCGCCTGGATACTGCAGGTAAGGTCTGTGTGGTAAGGGAGTGGTCATTTTTTAACAACAGGGGGGGTCGGTGGATTTTCGCGCGAGCGGGTTGAGATTTTTTTGGTCCCCCCGCGGAAGGGGTCACAAATTTTTCGGTCCCCCCCCTAGGCAGGTTGAAAATGAGCGCGGCCGATCCCTTTAAGCTATAGTAACGCGCGGGCTTTTTCGCTAAAAAGGGGTGTAATTTTTGTTGTTAGAAAATGACCACTCCCTAAGGGGTGAGTGTGTGGGCGGGGGGGGGGGGCAGGTGTACTGAAACTGGTTACGTAGCATGGACAAGCCATGCCTGATTATTCCATACCAATTATAAGGACACTTCTAATATAGGGAACTGCCTAGATGTATATATAAATGGTATACTAGTACCGTTTGTGTTCTAATTAGCAATAACATTCTACACCCCCGGAGGACCTCCATATCAAATCTCTTGGGGAATCGTTTACAGATTTCATTTCCATTCACCTCAATTTCCGGGAACTCATCTAGCCTGCAGATCCGACCATCATACCTAGCCTATCTACGTCCCTCCTAGAACAAAAGCTGCTTTGAAAGTAGATTAAAATATATCATTCAGAAATCCCTATTCTTGGCAATCGGTGCCCATGGGAAAACTGCAGTTTCATATACTACTTGGTACTTTCATATACTACTGCCAGTACTGCGGCTTCCTTACCCTAAACGGGACTAGCGCATTAGGCTATGGGGGCCGCCATCGTGGCTCAGAGCAATGCATTGTGGTTAGGCCCCCGACTTCAGAGCAGTGCATCATGGGTAAATTTCTTATCAGTACCTTTGTTCTAGGTGTGAGGGGAGGGGATTAGCCTGATAAGAGATAGGGGTGTAGTCCCCGACTACCTGAATTACCAGGATGCTCTAGTAGTACAGGGATGCCAAGTCACCCCACCTCAAAATCGTTACGATATTTGAACCCAAAAATCGTAACAACTTTGGCTGGAAGTCCTAACAAAAAATCGTAACAATAACATGTCATTTAAAATGCACTTGAAAATAGATAATTGATAACTTTATTGATTGCTTTAGTATACACACTTCAAAAATCAGAGCCTATGTTACTCTGCTCTGTTACTAAACCCGTTACAATGTACCTGTGTGGGAGACGTGAACACAGGTGTGCACTTCCGTAAAACCTCGCGTATAAGCCTAACTCGCGTATAAGCCGCACCCAGAATTTGGTGCGATCCTATAAGCCGCAGAGGGCATCTGAAAATTATTAATTTTGTACTGTAGTATACTTAGAAAAACTCTCGTATAAGCCGCACCCTTTATAGGCATGTTTGGTCTGAGCCGCGGCTTATACGCGAGGTTTTTACGGTAAGCGTAAAAGAATAACGTGTGGGTAGTGTGTCCCTTCATTATGTCGGAGGTAAGGTGACGATTCCTGGGAACAGGACGCTGCTGCCATTAAAGGAGCTGCACAAAAGGTCAAGTTCAAGTTGTGTAACGATTTCAAAACATTTCTCTTGAATTCCTTTTTCAGTTAGCTCCCTCCGGATGTGACTTATGTATAAGGCTGCTCAAAACAACTGCTTTCTCCTTACCGCCCGTGTCATGAAAATCGGGATTTGGGGAAACCCTATTTTTTATGAGAAAATATTATAAAAATAAACAAATGTTGTCATGTTTAGTACCAACTTAAAGCTTGTACTGTCAGCATTGTGTTGAACTATGTATAACTTGAATTATCACTACTTTTGCGGATCAATAAACTCATATTACTACAATATGAAATTTGCTCGCGAAAAGTCTATATTTCGCTATACATGTTGACACCTTGGTAGAAAAGAGAAAATGAATGAAAGACACCTTCGTCATATTTCTCAGTAGGCCTACTTGGTGATGAGAAACCCTATTTTGAGTGGCCTGAACATAAAAAGAGCCACGTTGGTCCGAGTATCGTGACTGTAGCACCCAGGAATAGGCAGTGTGGTATATATATATATATATATATATATATATATATATATATATATATATATATATATATATATATATATATATATATATATATATATATGTATATATATAGGGCCATTACGTCAAACAAAGGCCACAGGTAGCTGTACTGAGGTGAGAGGTTGCATGCAGGTAGGTCACAGGTAGGTGACCACACAGGTACCACCATCAGGCACACTGATATTCCTAGGCTCCCTATAGGACCAATCTCTAAGTCACTAGTACCTAACCTAGTTAGTCCTTTTTTGGCTCCCTACACGACCAACCTAGGTAAGCTAATATTGTCAGGTTCGTCAGTACTGACCAACCCACCTTACTGGTAGTCTTTCAATTTTTAGAGGGAGCCACTGAGTGGTCATCATAGTGTCTTACAGGTGGTACCAACTAGTGGTATAGGCGTCTAGCTGGATGCATTATCAACCAATGAGATAATTCCCTGGCCTTCACTGCGGAATTTTTAGGGTGCATTATGTAACAGCCTGTATCCATTGCGATTGCTGTATCAGTGCTTATCTCGCCGGTTACCAGATCAAGCAATGGATGCGCCCACAGGGCGACCAGACTGACCCCTATACAAATACAACAACTAATGTACAAACCAATGACGAACCTAGGTTAGCCACTACTGACTGACCCCTCAGTGATTTTTGAATATAACTTTGTCATTGTGACCAACACACAGATATGACGAACCTAGGATAGTCTGTACTGACTAACCCTTTCAACCTATGGATTTTCAGTGTAGGTGACCACACAGGTACCACCAGGCAGGTACAGGTACCTCCAACACACACCTTGTTATCACCCGGACACACCTGGATCAGCTTTCAGGTGGTTGCCATGGCAGGTAATGCCAGGTGAGGAGGGGCAGGTAGGGTGCTGGTCAGCGGGCCAGGTGTTAGCTGACCAGGTGTGTGCAGGGAGGTGTGTGTGTGTGGGGGGGGGGGGTGGTCTCAGGAGAGGTAGGCGGACAGGTAGCAGAGGGCCAGGTACGTGTACCACTATGTGCCTCTACATGGGTAAAAATCGACACGGGCGACACAGCGACACGGCCCTTTTAGGCCATTTTAAAAATCGACGGACACAAGAAAATTAGGGATAAAAATCGACCCACAGGGTTTTATCTCTAAGTTCTTATATACCTAAAAATCGACACAATGACACGGCCCCTTTGCTAAAAATCGACACGGCGACACGGTCAATATTTTGAGGACCCATGTAGAGGCACCACTATATTGTAGTATCTACTACATGTACATGTACTATTAACCTGCTCTACCGTGGGAGCAACGAGTTTGAGTTTGAATCATTTGTATTTGGCACATAATCCAATGGATAAGCCATAAGGTAAGCTTGGGCCTGTAAAGTAGTAACTGGGTCCATGTGGGCAGGTGTACACGTATATAAATATACCTGGGTAGGCACTGGTAGTGTAATCTATACATGTAGCCACACATCTAATACACGTACCGATAGGAGAGGCCTGCCAACGCCACCGTTAACCTTTTAAGGGCAGCATGGTGTTTTTATTACCATGCTGCATGAATGCATCTGTGGCGAGTAACTCGCCAGGGGTGCTGGAATGTACCGGGGTTGATATAATCCCGAAGTATCTGCATCATGTACCAATGCAGTAGCAGCGAGTCACTCGCCGATACTGCCATGTTACATAACAATGACAAATGAACTATTTTAGGCATGGTGTCGGCCTCATAGCGTCAACAAAGGTCTACATACTACACCGTTAGGCAAAGATACAACATAGGTAGATGTACACTACACTGATATTCCTAGGCTCCCCATACGCCCAACCTCTCAGTCACTAGTGCCTAACCTAGTTAGTCATTTTTTGGCTCCCTATACGACCAACCTAGACTAGTTATTATTGTCAGGTTGGCCACTACTGACTGACCCCTTGGTCATTTTTGAATACAACTTTGTCATTGTGACTAACACTCATATAACCAACCTAGGTTAGTCTGCACTGACTAACCCTTTCAACCTATGGATTTTCAGTGTAGGTAGCCATGTAGGTCGACATGTACGGGCACATAGAGGCCCATGCTGGTAGTATCTGGTAGAGGCAGAGGGACACGCTATAGTCCCCCAGGCCACAGGTAGAGTCTAGTAATTAGATAACCCGTTACCTGCCCCCCCCCATACACCCACCAGGTGGCTCCAGCTGTGTGCGGCACAGGTGAGAGACGCCCCCTGGACGCTGCAGGTCTACAGTCTGCCGCTCACATCTGTGTGTGTGTGGGGGGGGTGGGGGGTGGGGGGTCATAATCATCTATAGAAGCACAGAGAGGAACGGAGCGGTTGGTTGTGGGTTAGTTGAGGGGGAGGGGGGAGGGGTGAGCACATGTAACAGGCAACGAAGAACACACAGCAACAGAGAGAGAGAGAGAGAGAGAGAGAGAGAGAGAGAGAGAGAGAGAGTGTGTGTGTGTGTGTGTGTGTGTGTGTGTGTGTGTAAGAGAGCCCATGTAACAGGAACAAGAGAGGAACACCATGTGTGGGTGTGGGTGTGGGTGGGTGTGTAGGCGTGGGGGGGGGCGTCGTGTGAGCTGCTCTGAGCAGAACGTTGCGGGGGGCATGGGGAGCGCGTGCCTGTACGTGTGAGTAACGCTAGGCAGGTGTCGGGGGGGGGACCAAACAGGTTCAATCTACAGCGCCATGGTGGCAGTGGCAGCGGCACAGATGGGTACTGTTAGGCTGCACCTGTCTCTGGTTGAGATCTGGTCTATCATGCACATTCTGGTTAAGTTCAAGCTATAGGGTGTACGTATGTTTGAGATACCTGTTCTTCAGTCGAAATATGGGACCGACTAGACCATAATACACGTAGTGTTGGAAGGGTGAGCTCTGAGTCAATGAGAATGCACTGATTATTCGGCATGGAAATTTGGCGGGGGCAAGTACCCAAACTGCCCTCTTCACCACTCGGGGGACAAGATGGCGCTTACCATGGGTGCACCACTAGTGCCCTATATATCCATGTCTACCTGAAGGGGCCGGCAGGTGGCGGGACAGGCGGTACACACAGGAGCACACACCCAATAACCCTTTAAGGACAGAGTCATACCTCAAGGCGCATTAACCCTTTAAGGACAGAGTGATGCATGGAGGCTTATTTCTTTGTCGTCGTGTCATGATGCACCAACACACCACCAGCAAGTTACCCACCAGTACTATATTGGGGCATCACTTCACCCCCCCCCCCTTCTTTCTATCGTTGTCGAGCTCTAGCTATATCAAGTCAACCTCTAGTCTATAAGTGGTGTAGGGGATCGGGGCCTAGTTCCAGACAGGCTACTACATACCTACTTACCTACCTCTTCCTTTATCTGTCTGTCTCTGCAACTGAGCTACATTGGAGCATCAACCGTATAGGGTCAGCATGATGCGGGAATGCAGCACTGGCGAGTTACCCACCAGGCAGGTATCCATGCACCAATGCACCACAAATTGAGCAGAGCGCTTTAAACCAGCATGCTGTCTTTAAAGGGTTAACCCCTAACAGTCACCCCCCCCCCTGCCTGCCTCCAGCGGTGGACGCAGCCGGCTCTAGGCCTCATCAATGTGTTACGTAACCCTGCCTGTGTGTGTGTGTGTGGGGGGGGGGGGGGTCGGCTGATGAAGCCGTATTGACCAGCAGCAGGGCAGGAGGCTGGACCCTGTGCTGTGTGGAGGCTGAGGGGTAGAGGTAGGAGGTAGGAGGGTGCACTGATATTCCTAGGCTCCCTATACACCCAACCTCTCAGTCACTAGTGCCTAGCCTAGTTAGCCATTTTTTGACTCCCTATACGACCAACCTAGGTCAGTTATTATTGTCAGGTTGGTCACTACTGACCAACCCACCTTAGTCTTTTTAGTTCCAGGGGGAGCCACTGAGTGGTCATCACAGGTGGCCCCAACTAGTGGTATACAAATACAACACACCAATGATGGACCTAGGTTAGCCACTACTGACTTACCCCTTGGTCATTTTTGAATATAACTTTGCCATTGTGACTAACACTCATATAACCAACCTGGGCTAGTCTGTACTGACTAACCCTTTCAACCTATGGATTTTCAGTTAAGGGGGGGGGGTATACTGTAGGCCGGGGGCAGATCGATGAGACCAGGGCCGGCCCATGTCACTGAGCAGTCAGCGGCTTTGTTAGACTAAACCTCTAAGGATGACATAGTGCTTTAATATCCCTCGTCGGTGTGCAGCCCCGGCGAGTGACTCGCCAGGGCTGCATTCAAGCATCATGGACACCCTATCGGGTTGATAAACTGCTTCAGGGTTGGTATGATGCTTGAGTGCAACATTGACGAGTTTCTGGCTGTATTAATGCAGCATCACGACGACAAAGGACGTGACACATTAAAGCATTATGCGACATTTAAAGGGTTAGTCAGTGGGGCACGGGAATGGGTACCACAGGAGGGGAGGGGGTGGTGGTCATCAGTAGGGGACCAGGTTGTGTGTGTGTGTGTGGGGGGGGGGGGTAATGTGAGGCAGTCTGTGTGGGATTCTACAGCTAAATAGGATAGGGTAGGGGGGGCCTGATGGGTGTGGGTGTGACGGGTGTGGGTAGGGTGTCGGCCCTGAGTAGGTAACCACTGGAGCCACCCTTAATACCTTGCTCACTTAATTCATCCTCTCCCCCCTCTTTCTCTGTTCCCCACTGACTGTATATGACTGCCTGTTCTCCTTCTATATATGCCTGGCTCTCTCTTCCTCCGTCTCTCCCCATTCCCCATGTTCTCTAGCTACATTGACGCAACTTCTGTGTGTAAGTAGTGTAGGGAATTGGGGCTTAGAACCAGGCAGGCTATTACACCGGACTCTACCTCTCTGTCAGCATGTATACTCTCTGTCTCTGTCTCTGTCTCTGTCTCTTTCTCTGTCTCTGTCTCTCTGTCTCTCTCTCTATCTCTCTCTCTCTCTCTCTGTCTCTCTTTCCCTATGCCCTTTCTGTACTTCCGACTGTCTGACCGCTGACATTATGCTCAGAACCATTCTCTACCACAGCCTGCACCCCTCCCTGACTGCCCCCCCCCTAACCCCTCCCCCCTCCACTGCACCCTCTCCCATCACCTCCAGTCGGTAATGTGCCCCTCCACGTGAGTCAGCACCAGTGTCCACTATCCTCCCCTCCCCCCCCCCCCACACACCGACTCACCCTCCACCATTCCGTGCACGGGGATGAGGGGGTCTGCACTGGCAACCCGATCGCTTCTGGGAGGCCGGAGTCGGATAGGGGTCAAGGTCACCGCAGGCACAGGAGGAAGTGGGCATGCTGCTAGAGGGGGGGGGGTGAGGGGGACAGGAAGGGGGTGTTAGGATGACTCCCTACGCCAGGGAAAGACTAGGGAAAGTATTGTAGGTCAACTCTAAGGAGGAGGGAAATATTATGTTCACTTTGTAACTTATTATTGCTGCTGTCAAACGGTGTATTATGATGTACACTTAAACAAATTCAACTATCAGCCAGAACATCAAATTGGAAGATAACGATTTGAAACTGCCAGTTTGCCTGTCTGTTTGACGTATATAACTTATACACATAAGTAATGATGCCATAACTACTACACGGTCATGTAGGACAGTCAGTCAGGGTCCTATTGGGACAGCAGCCTGTGCCGACAGGGTGCCGGGTGTGGGCTGTGTTGGGGGGGGGGGGGGGGGCTGGTATGTGTAGGTAGGTGTGTAGGTAGGTATGTGCACACGTGTGTCCATGTATAGATATATTGGCCTTGTGTGGAGGTAGAGGCTGCCTGCCCTACCCCGACCCCTGTGCCACGCACAGGGGATGGTGCAGGCGGCTGCCATAACCTACAGGGAACCTACAGGTCTGCCGCAGCGCCATGCAATAACTTACAGCGGGTGGAATAGGAACTAAACCCTGCCTAAAATCTAACCCATAATGTCGCTGTCCCATGCAGGTTCCAACAACAGTACCACGACTCATCTCCCCGACTTACAACCTCGTGGGAACCAGCGATGTGTTTTCGGGGGACAAGATGGCGGCGCCCATGGGTGGGTGCGCCATGTGCCTATAGGTGCAGGCTGTGCCTCCAGTGTGTGACCTAGTGCCGTGTATAATAGCGGCACATTGTGTGGGGAGGACACAGGCGGCACCCCCCCCCCCCACCCCCTGACACTCTTCATGCAGCACACCCACAGCCCCCTCCTGTGTGTGATAACCCTCTAAGGGCTGCATGCTGCTCTGAATTGGGCCAAATAAAAAAAAGTTGGTTTCCGGTAACATGGTCAGACAACACAGACCCGGCCGGTCGGATTTTTTTTTTTCTTCTAAATTTTTTAATTTTTTTTTCCTATTTTAGGCCTATTTTTAGCGTTTTTCCTCTAAAATACTTTAAAATTATCCGATTTACAAACCGTAAAAAACTGGCATGTAGGCAAAAATTTGAAAAAGAGAAAAAAAGAGGCAGACCCGGCCCTGTTGGCCCTACCTCCGCTAAAGGAAATATGTTACTTTAAGTCAAACTAACATTTGTCCATAACAAGGAGCCTTCGAGAAACGTTCTGAAACGTTGAATAACGTTGTTTATTTATTTATTTATTTATCTATTTATTCATTTATTTATTTATTCATTCATTTATTTATTCATTTATTTATTTATTGGGGTGCTCTGACCATTGTCGTCATGCCTCATGGTGCTTGGATACAACCCTTACTAGTAACTGCCCAGGGCTGCATTAATGTATCATGCCGACCCTATGGGGTTGGTACACTCATGCATGTCAGCAGCAGTGGGGCAGCGGCTGAGTTACGCGAGAGGGCTGTGTTGGTGTTTCATGATAAAATGAAGTGAACCAGTATACAGCAGGTGCTCCATAAAGGGTTATACTATAACGTAAAGGTACACAGTATAGTACTAACACCCCCCCCCTCCCCACACACACCTCACTCACACTCACACACTCACTCACACACACACACCCACACACACATACTCACACACCAGCGCCCAAACTGTCACACACCTCCGTGTCCAGTGGTAACCATGGCGTCCTGAACCTGTCTATTGTACAGGGACCCAGTATCTACCTGTTGCACCAGGATTTATGTCTTTTTTTGAACCAAATAATAAAACATACATCCCCATTGTATCTAGTCCTTGTCGAAATATAGGGATAGGGGCAGTGCTATGAGAAGTCAGCTGTGACCAGTGTGGTCGGAGATATCAGACAAACTCCCCACACACCTATTTATTATTAGGTAGAGGATTAACGTATTTCAATTTGAAATGGGGTAGACAAACTAAAATACACTAATGTTAAGATGTTCCGATATGAGAATGAAAACAAAACAATATCCATGAGAATATTTCAGGCATCAAACACATATAGATAGTTACTATTTTGACTCAGTGACTGTGAGGGATATAACCCCCCGTGTACGTAGCATTTACACATTTAGACTACTTGTATTCACAACTACAGCCCTCCAAAATGTCCAAATGTGAGCTCTCCGCGTCCCCACTAAAGTATAAAAAGGCTGAAACTGATAGTCACTCTCCAGTGAAGCACACTCAGCCCCCCCCCCCCCTGCCTCCTCCCGCCTCACCTCCATCCCTCACCCCCCCTCCTGCCGCCTGTCCACCTTTTCACCTGTGTCGGCATAGGCAGCCCCGATACTGGGTCTCATGGGAACCAGGCTAACTGCGCAGCCTCCCCCCTGCCCCCCCACTCACCCCCCCCCCCCCAC
>CANHQG010000734.1:0-21000 GCA_947462335.1 Harmothoe impar
AATTGGATGCAAAACTAAGGCCAAGGGCATGAGTTTGTCTTGTCTCCCTCGGATGACGACCCCTCCTGATGGGATAAAATTGTTTTCTTCTTTTATTCATGTTTACTTTAATACTGTATGCAACGTAATAAGCTCCCTCCCCTCAATAGGCACCCTGTCCTCTGGTGCGTTTCTTATAATAAAAAAAACACAATAATAACTACTGAAATGCCATAGTAGTATAGTATGTATCGGAACGGGACTATAGTTAAGTACTGTTTATTACTCAATCGACATGCAGCCAATCAGAGGCCTCCATTTGGTCACGTGACCCGTTGCCATGGTAACGTGACCTACTTAGGGCTCTCAGCCAATCAGAAGCCAGCATTCTGGGTGACCTACTGACCTACTTAGAAGCTCTCAGCCAATGAGAGGCTGGCATTCTGGTAACTATGGTAACGTGACCTACTTACGTCACGTGACCTACTTAGGCTCAGCCAATCAGAAGCCGGCATTCTGGTAACTAGGGTAACGTGACCTACTTAGGGTTTGTTTGTAAACAACACCACGTGGCTCTCTTGTTTGTAAACAACACCACGTGACACGTGCCTGTTTGTAAACAAACAACGTATATATAGAAAAAAACACAACAAGTTCCATCTTATGTTAAAATTATATTTTCGAATAAAAAAGCACATCTGTAACAGCGTCTATGTGTAACTACGCGCGTTCTCATTCAAACACTATAACACTATCATACCGTAGCAGCAGCAGGTAGGACCGGAAGAAAAGCAAGCGCACGAGCAGAAGCGACGACACCATTTGCACCATCCGGCCGTCGCGTTGGTAGCCCTACTACCCGTCGCGCGTTCCACTGGAGCGGCTTTAAGAGTGACAAATGACGATTCTTTGTCGACGCGACTGCTAACATCAGCATCGGCAGCAGCATCGGCAGCATCGGCAGCAGCATCGGCAGCAGCGGCAGCAGCCTCGGCAGCAGCGGTAGCAGCAGTAGCAGCAGCGGCAGCAGCAGTAGCGTGAGCATTAGCAACAACAGCAGCAGCGACAGTAGCAAGGGCGGCAGAGCGGGCACTAGTAGCGTTATCAGCGGCGTCATCGGCAGCCGCAACAGCATCAGCAGCAGCAGCGTCGGCATCGGTGGCATGAGTAGCTGCATCGGCGGCAGCAACAGCAGCAGTCACAGCCGCAGCGGCAACAACAACAACGTCATCACGACCCGCGTCACTAACAGCCGCAGTAAATGCAGCAGTAGCACGCTGAGCAGCACTAGCAGCAGCAGTAGCAGAGGCTACAGCATCAGCTTCACATTCGCGCGCCGCTTCGTCATTCCGCTTCATGTCACGGTAGCAACTTTCCATCACGAGGATCTGCAAATTGAGGCGCGGTGCTGGTGGTGGTAGTAGTAGTAGTAGTAGTAGTAGTAGTAGTAGCGTGAACGATGATGACGATGCTGAATGTGGTTTCACTCCCCTTATATACCCTTACGCCCCGCCTTTTTTCAAGCCACCGGCCAGCTGCCCCTTCACGGCAGGTCTTTAGATCAGCCTTAAGTCGCTTACTACGTGGCTCATCATCCCTCTAATCGCATTTTCCAGCCGCCAGCCGGCTGTCTGCTGATGACAGGCGAGGGTGATTTGTTTTTTTCTTTAGATATAAGCCGCTTACCACACGCGCACCCTCTAGTCACAGACAGAGTGACAGAAAGGGAGGGGGTCGCTTTGTTCACGCTACCTGTAGTTGTTTTTCTATACACACGCTGAGCCCATGACCCGTTAATCCTTTATACAGGTAACACGCGTTCAACTAATTACCCTATTGTATGACAGTCGGTACACGGATTTAATTTTAAACCGCCTTCCCATCTGGGATCCATGTCTGGCGGGGTGGAAGGATCCAGCTGAAAAGTGTGATTAGGGCTTTTGTTTCTCTTATGCTAGCAGCAGGTCAGCATGCGACAGCTGAAAATGTCAGACTCGCCGCTCCTATAAAAGACTGAGATGCGTCTCTCTTTCCACACACCCTTCTACCATCGCCGCCGACACCGCCACCGCCGGCCAGCCGACCGCCGCCACCGCCTGCAGTCACCGCCATCACGCCAGCAGGGAATTTCGAGCTGAGTCTGCTTATTGCTTATTTTTTTTCTTTGAGCTTTTTGTTTTCTTAAATTTGTATTTTCACTCAGTCTTTTTTGTTTCGGAGGAAAGAAATATGGCGCTGCAGAGGGCGCGAGTTTCTAAAAGACGGTCGCGCGAACAAAGCGCTCTCCTCAACTGCCCGGCTATTTTTTTATCTCAAAGGAGAGAGCGTCACGTAGTTGAGGTTCACGCTTCTCTTGAGGCGTACCGAATTCTCGAGAAATGCAAAGCTGAGCGCCATCGTCGTTATACAAGAGCGGAAAAGGAAAACGTAGCGACATGGCCGAGAGCCGTCTTCTCAGAACAGCATTTACTCTACTATTGCATAACAGCTGCTCTCAGCGCCCCCACTCGTTGGGCGTTTCATGAAAAGAAAGAGCGCCGCTACTCTCCTCACCCTGCCTCCTCTTATAAAGTGAGAATAAGTGCTATGAAACGATTCGACAAGCCGATCGGTTTCTTGGGAGCGACTGCAGCTCCCACTCGGTGGGCGCGCGTTGTGGCCGACGTGAACACGGTCTCTAAACGTTTCGACGTCGTCACTTGTTATCCCGCATATTGCAACGCAGCCGAATTGAAGAAGATAGGGACGCACTATTTTAAACCATACGCTCCAATATGTATTTGTCACCGCCGCGCTCACACGCCTTATTGCTTTTTCGAGACGATCGTGTCACAACACAGAAATAGAAAAAAAAACGGCAAAGCGACGAGCTTTGCCTAAATGATCAAAAAAAAAAAAAAAAAAAAAAAAAACTAATCTCCTCCTCCTCCTCCTCCTCCTCCTCCTCCTCCTCCTCCTCTTCTTCTTTTTTTAAAAAAAAATAAATATTTGTATCAGACTCCTCTGGAGTCTGATACAAACATTTATGACTATTGAGTGAAAATAGAATTTTATCGCAAAAAAAAGTCACTTCTGCCGCCGCTACTGTGACACCGGCCGGAATCAATAAAAAGGTCGGCGGACTTTTCTCCACAACCATTCACCACCGACCGTTCGAGTGAGAAACACAGCAGACAGTCAGACACACAACCGCTCTCTGACGCGTCCTGAAAAAAAAACAAAAAAAAATGTCCAGTAGTAAAAGCAAACTCTTCACAGAAATTCATTTCGACGCTCGACTACAAGGACCCTTTAGTTGTATCATTAGCGGTCCGTCGGGTTGTGGAAAATCGCGCTTGGTGGATCAATTTCTGAGCGACGTGAACAATTTGGTCACGCCGCCGGTGGAAAAGACTTTTTACCATTACGGCGAGTGGCAACCTCTGTTTGAAAAAATGGCAAATCGGTACGGTGTGGAATTCAGAGAAGGTCTTCCTAGCAAAGAGTCTATAGCGGGAGACGTGGAAGTAGCAGAAGACGCTGTACGACCCCACACTCTACTGATATTGGACGATCTGATGAGCAGTTCCAATCAGCAAGTGGTAGCCGACATCTTTACTAAATACTCGCATCACTGGAACGTGAGCGTCATATACATCACTCAGAACCTCTTCCAGAAATCACCCGACTTTCGAACTATGAGTCTGAACGCTCACTACATGATCGTTTTCAAGAACCCGCGCGACATGGGGCAAATAGCTAGTCTGTCTCGCCAGGTGTTTCCGTCCAACGCGGCGGCCCTCTCTAGTATATTTACCCATGAACTCAAGCGACCTCACTCATACCTCCTCCTGGACTTCAAGCAGTCAACACCTGACGATCTGAGAATACGCTCCTCTTTGACGGCCATACACTCTCAGCTAGTGTTCGTACCGCTAGACAAAAAAAAGAACAACAGAAAGCAGTAGCAAAAAAAAAATGTCTTCTCATCTACTCGAAAGACACTTTGGTACTCTCAAGCACTTAGCTAAGTGCTCGCCAAAGGACTGCTCGCATCTAATAGACTCTGAAAGCGACGAGCTGATCGCAGCGTTGAGTGAGATCTGTCACAATTTACTGGTAGGGAACATCCCGCTCAGCGACAAACAACTGGACAAGCTTCGAGAATCGGCTGACGTGTTGAGGGAGGTCGGCAAAAAATCTACGCCCATCAAAAAAAAGAGACGCGTCTTGGTACAAGAGGGAGGTTTCCTCATTCCGGCTCTCATAGGGATGGCCTTACCGCTTATAAAGAGCATTCTCCGTATATGAGACACGTCATTCGACACCTACTCGCCGACAGCACCACCACCACCACTACCGCCACCACCAGCGTCATTGCCACCGGCGTCCCCATGACGGACTCAGAGCAGCAACAACACTACAAACGTTTAGCGCTCGTGGATCCTGAGACGCTCTACAAATCATCACGAGCAGGTCTACTTCATCATGTGCCCGCTGCTGCTGCTACTACTAGCGCTGCTACTACTGCAGTCGCTGCTGCTAGTACTTCTACTGCTCCAAACCTTCCTCCTCTTCCTGATGAGCGCACTGAAAAGAACGAGAGTTCCGCTCCTGCCACCGCCGCCCGCCTACCCGCCGACATGGCCTATTACCACAAGCAGGCAGAGCAGTCCCTTCATCCCGACGCGGCCTTGCACCAGGTGCTACAGTTTATCTACAGGGACTTGGATTTAGTGTTGAACGACCCCACTTTGGAATCGCGCGAGAAAATGTTGAAATACCGAAGGTTGTTGAATAGATTGCAATTTTTTCTCGCGAATCCCCACAACAGCAACATCTCTTCGTCCTACTCTTCTTCGCCCCCGGCTCACCTCCGTCAGTCTGCTGAAGAGGCCAGCGCGTCCCTACTCGAGCGGTTGGCGAACCAAGTTCCCAAGAGGAGTCGCCGCCGGACCGTGGAGCTGTACAAACAATTGGAGAAATCCGGAGTGATCAAGTGGAACGAGGACGGGGCGGTGCGCGAGATGTCGGGTCGGAGAATACCACCTGAGCATCGCATCAACATAGTGGACTTACTGAACGACGCCGCCAGGTTCAGGAAGACGGCGCCCAGACCGGCGGGCTACTCGCCGTTCACGAAAGCGCTGCGCGAAGCGGTTCCCACCACAGACGCCTTGATCGGAAACCATCTGTATAAAGCGAGCGGACCTGGCCAAAGTTTGGACACACGGCTTGCTGACAGAGGTCGGAAACGACCGAGCTTCGAATCGGAAGAAGGAGAAGCAGCAGCAGCAGCAGCAGCAGTAGCAGCAGCAGACTCTTCTCTGCAGGTGGTGGACGATCAATCCTCTGACGACGAGGAGGACGACCGTGAACTTTTCCAAACTCCGACTTCCTATAGGAGCGCGCCGCGTAGTAAGAAAAGGAAAGCGCGCAACCGCCTAGCGGCGAGCTCGTCTTTCACGCCCTCAAGAGACCCGCGATGGGCAAACCAGTGAAGAGACTGACCAAGAAGGAAAAAGAAAAGAAGCGCGTAGTAGCTAGATATACCGACGTCAAAGCGCCCTCCAGTTTCACTAGCGTGACTAAACTCCAGAAACAGCATTTTCGCCACCTGAACCCGGCCGTCATCCGAGATGCTTTAGTGTCGCTGGACGCCTACACTAAACATAAACCCATTCGGAGAAAATTCGCAAGGAACAAGACTATAACCGGCGCAATCGATCAGCAGTGGCAGATAGATCTGATGGACATGCAAGCTTTGGCGTCTCACAACGACCGCTTCCGGTACGTGGTGACGGCGATCGACGTTTTCTCTAGGTACGCGTGGGACGTTCCCATTAAATCCAAGAGCGGCGCTGATGTCACCGAGGCCTTCCGAGAGATGACAGGCCCTGGCGAGAGACGACCGCGCACTGTTCAGACAGACAAGGGGAAAGAGTTTTTGAACAAGATCTTTCAAGATCACTTGAAGAGCGAGGGCATAGAGTTCTTCACTGGCGAGAACGACGACATCAAAGCTAGTCTAGTGGAGCGCTTGAACCACAGTCTGAAGGAGAAGCTGTGGCGTTATTTCACACACAAGCGCACGTATCGCTACGTAGACGTGCTGCACCATGTAGTGTCTTCTTACAATCGCACTCACCACAAGACGTTGAAAATGGCGCCGGCTCAAGTCAGCTCGGAAAACAGCGAAACAGTTTTCTACCGACAAGATCTCCCAACTAACAAACAAATCGACGAACTATGGAAAAAGAAGAAAAAAACAAAGACGTCCGCCGTCGACGTCATCGCTCCGGGTGACAGAGTGAGGATGTTGAGAACCAAAGGCGCCTTCGACAAAGGGTACGAGGGAAACTGGCGCGAGGAAGTGGTCGACGTTGCTAAGACGTTGGGAAGCAGAGGGTTCGAGCTGAAAGACGACAAGGGCGAGGAGATAAAAGGCGTCTTCTACCCGGAAGAGGTTCAGAAGGTGTACAAGAGTCGTTACGACAACAACTACCTGATAGACGAGGTGTTGCGCCGCAAGACCGTCGACGGTAAAGAGTTAGCTTTCGTACGTTGGTTAGGTTACGACGACAAGTTCAACGAGTGGATCCCCGTCAAAAAAATAACGTAACAAAATGAACATCACTCTACCTAGCAACAGCTCTATGGAGTATTATCCTGACAACAGCTTGACGTCTTTCCGAACTCACTTCGACTCGCCGCTCCTTCTGCCCGAAGCGTACGAAGCGGCTCTGACTGAGATCATCCTCCCTACAGAATGGACTAACGTGCACGACGACGACTTGATCATCGTTGTTCCTCTGCGCACCAAAGGTTCGCTAGAGGAGGCGATCCAGGTTTTAAAAGAAACTAATTTCTCCGAAGGAAAAAAACCACAGGTAGACTGGAAGAGAATGAAAAACGCGAACGGTCTGAGCAAGCTAACGTTCAGCTCAAAATTCCCGCTGAACTGGAAGGAAGCGAGCTATGTAACGGTGGAAGAGATATCAGACACGTCGGAAGAGCAGCAATTGAAACCGGAAACAAAAAGGTTCAAGAGAGAGGTCGACTTGAGACAGACGAATGCCGTATACAAGCAGTTCTTGTCCCCGGCGGTGAAGAAGAAGACGATCAGCCATCAAGCAAGACAGATGATCGAAAAGATGGAGAAGGACATGGGAGTGCGCAGTTTCATGCCAAACATATTCGAGATACCTCCTATTTTCACCGGAAGCAACCACACCCTAATCGAGCGCTTGAGTGAGACGTTGCGAGATGACAGACTAGAGGGCGACAGCTTCTTGCTCAAACCGATGCGGATCTTATCGTACGACGCCAAGACGAAACGCGTCACCATCAAACCGCCGAGACACTGTGCTGTCCTGCTGAGTCAGCATCTCGCATGCGTTCTAGGCTTCGGAGAGAAGACGTGTTTCGCGTCGCCGACTACCGGCGCCTACTCGATGGATGTTTACGGGGACGTGCACTCTGTGTACATATACACCGACATGATCCAGGAGAGACGTGTGGGCGACATGCAAGTGCCGCTGTTGCGCTGCGTGGCGGTGGACAGAGGCGGAAAGCGTCGAGGTGGCGTGCAAGCTATCAGTTTTCCCCATTTGGATTATTTCCCCTTGAAATCCAAGAGGTTTACCGAGGTCGGCATCTATTTAAGAGACCGATCCGGTCATTCCATCCCATTCGGTAGAGGCGAGGTGACCGCGACACTTCATCTGAGACCTATTGAGCGCTGAAAGAGAAGAAAATGATGCGTCAACGCGTTCCGTACTTTCCACCCAGGCGCACCGTCGGCAGAGGGTACAGCGATTACTACAACGCGCAGCTGGGCAACGGCGTCAACGTGTACAGCGGGCGCTCTTTCCAGAGCGGGCACGGTTTAGGCGGCGCTCTGTTAGGTCTGATGCGCTCGGCTACCCCGCTATTGAAGTCGGTGGGAAAAACGCTGCTCCGCGCCGGTGTGGGCGTAGCTAAAGATGTGCTGGCGGGTCGGACTTTAAAGAGCAGCGTGAAAGACCGAGGCGCAGGCGCTCTGAAGAGACTGGCGAGTACGGCGTTCTCGGGAGGAAAGACGCCTGTCGCGTCTAAGAAAGGGTCGAAACGTCGTCGTGGGCATTCCCCTCAGACGGGCGGTGGCTCTTGCAAGAGACGTAGAGGGGATGTATTCGACCGGTAAGCGCCTAGGCGTTCAGGTATAAATAAAAAGACTGGAGGCGGTCGGCGTCAGTCTGTCGGCCGCATGAAGAGAGAACACAATGGCTTACGTACACGAGAGCAGTAACGAGTGCGCGCTCTCTGAGCTCGACCTGCACACCGTAGCGCCGACTCAGACTACTATCTTAAAGTCGTCTTTCCTGGGGATAGAAACAAAAAACTCTTTAGAGGATGGAGGTAACATAAATTTCACCATCAACAAGTCGCAAGAGTACACAGACCTGAACGAGAATTACCTTCATCTGGAATGTCAAGTGCTAAAGGACGGAGCGGCGATCGAGGACACCGACGCGGTAGCTCCGGTGAACAACTTGGCTCACTCGCTCTTCAAAGACGTCCAAGTCTCCATCGGCGGTTTCAAAGTGTCTGGCAACACCGAGACCTACCCTTACCGAGCTTACTTGGAAGGGTTACTCAACTACAACAAAGACGTGAAGGACGGCGTCATGAGCGCCCAGGGGTGGCATGAAGATACGCCCGGTCAGTTTGACACGTTGACTGACGCGAATGCGGGGTACAAAGCGCGCAAGAAGCTAATCTCCAACAAGCGCTTTTCGCTGATGGCGCGACTGCACTTTGACCTGGCTCATCAACCGAAGCTCATCGTTGGAGAGACAGAAATCAATCTCACTCTGAAACAAGCGGCGCCCTCTTTCTATCTGATGTGCGCCGCTGACGGAGGCTACAGCTTGAAGATCTACAAAGCAAAGCTCTACGTGCGACGCGTGCTGGTGGCGGACGCTGTAGCGGAAACGCACGAGAGAGCGGTGATAGAACACGGGCCCTTCGACTACCCGGTGAACAGAGTGGAGGTGACGACCTACGCCATCCCTCAAGGTAACAGAGATCACAGCTACACGCACTCCAACACAGGCCAGCTTCCCAAGTCGATGATGATTTGCTTCCTTGACCACGACGCCTTCAACGGTAGCTACACCAAGAACCCGTTCGAGATGAAGCATTACGACATCAGCTCGCTTCAAGTGATAGTGAACGATCAGAAAGTGCCGAACGACGCCTACGTGCCCGACTTTAAGACCAAAGCGGCCGTGAGAGAGTACTTGGCGCTACACACGGAAACGGGGATGTACGAGGGCGCGCGCTCCTGCGGTATTTCATACGAACAATTCCTGAACGGTTACACGGTGTTCCCCCTCGACTTAACCCCAGACAGATCGCACGACGGGTGTCGCGTGAACCTTATGAGAGCGGGTCAGCTGAGGGTGGAAGTCAGTTTCCGCTCGGCGCTACAAGCGACAACAACGGTGCTACTCTACTTGGTGTACGACAACGTCGTCGAGCTGACCCGAGATCGACACCCCGTCACCGACTACCACATGAACTGAAGACAAGACGGCGGTACTTGGCGTATCGTATGAACACGCTTGAAATAAGCAGAGTGTTGAAGGAAAACGTTCACACAAAACATCGTTTCCTGGGCGTTTTCTCTTGTGACACTATTCCGAAGCACCCTATCAAAGACACTTGTTTCGTGAGCAACACAGATCCGCAACATTTACCAGGTCAGCATTGGGTGGCGTTTTACGTGTCGAGCACGGGTGAAGTGTACTACTTTGATTCCTTCGGCTTACCGCCGCTGAGTGCGGAGTTCTTGTCTTTCGTGGAACGCTCTGCTCCGTTCAAGTGGCAAAGAAACCGCATTCAACTACAAGACACTTCTGCTGACACCTGTGGACCTCATTGCGTTCATTTCCTAATTGAAGCATGTCGAACAAGAAACCCCAAGAAGTGCGTCATGCGCATGAGCAAAATCCCAAAGCTGAGCGACCGGGTCGTGAGTCAGAAGCTATCGATGATGCTGTTGTGACGGGTTGTTGCGATGGCGGCCGTTTCATGGAGGCAAAGATTCTCTGCCTTGCCGAAATGGTGTTGGATTTATCCAAAGTCGTGCAATGTCTATTGGAGAAAAGTCGTCCGGGGTGTGGTGGTGCGAGTGACGGCGGCGTGAGACTTTGCGGCCTGTTGAGTTGCTGCAAATCGAAGAAGCAAGCTAAAAAAGCATAAACTTGTGTGTTTTTTCTGATTGAAAATGAAAAAATAAAGAATAAAATGAAAAGAAAAGAAATTATCTTGTTGTGTTTTTATTTCTATATATAAGTTACATAACTTTTTTTTGTTTGTTTGTTTACAAACAGTCACGTGTCACGTGGTGTTGTTTACAAACAAGAAAGCCACGTGGTGTTGTTTACAAACAAACCCTAAGTAGGTCACGTTACCCTAGTTACCAGAATGCCGGCTTCTGATTGGCTGAGTCTAAGTAGGTCACGTGACGTAAGTAGGTCACGTTACCATGGTTACCAGAATGCCGGCCTCTGATTGGCTGAGAGCTTCTAAGTAGGTCAGTAGGTCACCCAGAATGCTGGCTTCTGATTGGCTGAGAGCCCTAAGTAGGTCACGTTACCATGGCAACGGGTCACGTGACCAAATGGAGGCCTCTGATTGGCTGCATGTCGATTGAGTAATAAACAGTACTTAACTATAGTCCCGTTCCGATACATACTATACTACTTGCCATTGACATGATTTCATAAGTGCTCAGAGCGCTACAGCACTACTGGAATTCCGACCACCTTTACCTTAAAATCATATTTGAGATTTAAATATTTGGTGTTTTTTTAGGGTATTTGAGCTGATATTGTACCAGGACTTGTAGAAGTATTGCTATTTTTGACGTTCTGTGCTTATTTGAGACTATTGACGCTTATTTAGACTTCTGTAAGCACCCATTTTAGACGCTTATTCAAAACTGCCACATTCACTCTTGTGATACCTTTTCCCTGCACCCTTCAGCAACACGTGGCTCATTGTTAATTCCGGCCGGGTGACTTTAAGAATTACTATGGGGGGCATGCCTCCGGGTGCTGCCAGG
The DNA here is from genome assembly GCA_947462335.1 of Harmothoe impar. Classification (NCBI taxonomy): domain Eukaryota; kingdom Metazoa; phylum Annelida; class Polychaeta; order Phyllodocida; family Polynoidae; genus Harmothoe; species Harmothoe impar. The sequence continues at coordinate 11,072 of CANHQG010000734.1, forward strand.
CAGGGCTCCAATTTACATGGTCAGGGTGATAGGCGCAGGGGGACGCCTGGGCAGGCTTATATTACTCTAAGGGGCGGAGGGGGGAGGGCAATGAGGCAGTGAGGAGTACAGAATTTTGAAAACGATTTTGAGAAAGATGGAAGGAGTAACTGGAAGGAAGGAGCCAGGGGAAAAAAACATTAGCCAGGTAAGGGGGAAAGAATGAGGACATGTGAGAGGAAGAGGGGAAGGAGTAGACAAGAGACTGGGAGTGAGGAAGAGAAGGGGAGCTAGGGATTCGTCATTAACGGAGTGGAACATATAAGAAGAAACTGTGAAAAAAAGGATGCTATGCAGATGGGGAAGGAACATGTCAGGAGAATTGGAAAACAGCGACGGAAGAAGGGTGAGACAAGTAGGCAGACAGAAAGATGCTTTTAAAAGGGTGGCCTCACCCCAATATGTAGTTTAGGATGAGAAAAGGCCCCAGACGTTTATAATTCGAAAAGATCAACTTCTTAAAGGCCTATTTCAATTGACAAGGGACATTGGCATTTGTCATATTCGACCATCAACACAGCTACACCCTGAAAGTCAGCCACTGCCTGAGTGCTTTTGGCGACAATGACGCTCACTTTTCTGAGGGTGTACCTCTGTCTGGCGCCCTTGAGAATGAGTGAGGTGAGTGAGTGTGAGGTTTGATGGGGCGGGAGTGTTTGAGTACGAGTGTGTGTGGGTGGGTGGGGGGGGGGGGGTGCGTTGACTGGTGCGTGACGCACCTTGTAATGGCTGCACGTGCCTGCAGGGCCTGACGCTGTGTGCCGCGCGGTGCGTGATTTACGGCACCTTGACGCACCGTAAGTCTGCATTAGGACAACAATAACGGGCAGATGTCAGATCACGGCCACCACCCTCCCACACACACACACAGTCCTCCTACTCCCCAAACACACATCCCTCCTACTCCCACCTACCACCACACACACCCATCCCCCACCTCCACAGCTACTGCCTTAAATCTCCTTAGCTATTTAACTGCTTAATGACGGCTTGTCGCTGAAAGACGACAATTGTCGTCATGATTCACCAGGTGAGTAATTCGCCGATGCTGCATGATGCTTGAGGGCTGCATTCTTGCATCATAACACCAAGGGCATGGTGCTTTAATTGATGATACCGTTCCGTTAAGGACCCCAGAGTGCGTTGATGCATTATGCCCTTGGGTGGGCATGGTGCATCTATGAAGCTTGGTGAGTATAACTCGTGTATCATGACGACCCTATTGTAGTTGATAAAATTCAATAGGGTCGCCATGATGCACTTATCATTTAGTTAGACTAGATAGATTAATCCATACCTCATACATCATGAAGATCACATTAAAGGACTATGTGGCACTTAAAGACCTGTAAAAGTGTTTCCCATTCTCCACGTCCCCATAAACCCGCCTCACACCCTTATCCTATTGCTGTCCTCAGTGAAACACTCCACATATAGTTATACTAGCTAGTTAGAAAGGGGAGGGGGGGGGGGTCAGGGTGAGAGTAGGTGATTTGCTTCACATACCAACATTATTGCAGTTGATAATACCAAGGGTACTCATACGAAACGTTGGTGCATATTTTAACAACATTTTACTTTTTTTTCCTATTTCTATTTGTTTCTTCAGGAAACATATATCCACAGTTGCATCATAAAAACGTTTGTGTAGCCTACATGTGCATGCTTTACTCCAGTACATATGTATAGAAAAAAATCACTTTGTAATTGAATAAGTTAAAACCGCTTATTCTGATAAATCACTACAAATCCACTCTACAGACCCCCCCCCCCCCCCACCCACCCACCATATCAATCAACATTTTCTTGCTGGTATTTCGCTCAGCCGCTATTTGGCTCAGCCACTTTCAGTGCTTTGGATTTTATTGGCGTTTATTGGCCCCAACCCCTTTACAAATTCCTCGGATACCCCCCTGCCCTGCAACCTTCTGCATCCTCCTCCCCCTGCCCGTTCCCATGCAGGTTGTCACGGTAGTCGGGCTGGTTTGTATTCCCACTCGCCGTCTCCGTGATTTTTGTAATTGATTCCAGACCCGCCTAAAATCGTTAGCAAAAGTCAGCCTCGTTAGTGATGGGCACTCCAGACTGGGCAGGGTGGAGGGGGGGGGGCGGTGGTGGTTTGGCCTAGTGTTGAGGTTGCCCCTGCACTTTCGGACAGAAATGACATCATGCTTGTTCCCTCCCCTCAAAAATACCCCTTTTCCACAGACTTTGGGTCAGAAAGTGACCCCTTTTTAGGAAAAACGTTGACATTTCAGGGTAGAAAAACACCCCTTTATTCTATGAAACGCTGACATATTTTTCTCTTTTTTTTTCTGAAATTTCAAGGAACTTTTCCTCCCTCTATATTTCTACATTTCCCTTGTTTGTATAAAATACCACCCTTTTGATAGATCCAACAACTTGGTCTCTAAATATACCCCCTTTTTCTGGAAAACGAGAAGTTATCTTGGTAAAATGCCCCTTTTTTTTTATGTTGGGGACATTGGAAGTGGGTGAAAAAACACCCTTATTTCAGTTTATTGGGAACGAGCATAAGTGTCATTTCTGTCTGAGAGTGCTGGGACCGGGGGTTCTATCTAGAAGATCTAGAATTAACCTATGAATACAAACTAGAAGATCTAGAATTGACCATAAATACAAACGTTTCCGGTCTATTAATCAACCATATTCAGCAAATCAGCGTTGACCTCAGTTTTGAATACATGGATTTTCTATATGTACTCCTAGCAAGCAAAGTGAAGGGTCTAAAGTAAAGGACCAAGCTACACGTTTGGTAACTTATCGTTTTTCATTTAGCCATCCTATTTCTCAAACAAAATTAAATTGTTATAATGAGTACAGTAAAAGGAAAACACACAGTCTATAAATGTGAACCCAATTCCCTAATGATGGCCTTTTTAAATATAAAGTTGATCATAAAATCCGTCCTCGCTATTCATGACAACAAAGGGAAGATCCCATTAAAGTACTATTAACCCCTCAAGGATGGTATGCTACATTATTTAATTAATTATACTATTGGTCATCATGATGCATGAATGCAGCCATGGCGAGTAACTCGCCAGTGCTGCATTCAAGCATCATGCCGACCCTATGGGGTTCAGACACTCCCGAAGGGTCGGCATGACCAATGTAGCACCGGCGAGGTACACGCCAGGGCTACATTGGTGCATCATGACGACAAATGTCAAATTAAGTGACGTCTGTCCTTAAAAGGATAAATTTTAATTCCGGCTCAGGGGCGGCATGGGACGGGGTGGGATTTGACAAGCTGTTTAGGTAGGATTAGTGTTCTACGGATTATAATGCACAGCCAAAAAAAAGTAACTCATTTCAAGAAAAAAAGATGAATAAACTCGCCTGGTTGACAAACGACTAGTTAAAAAACAAATTAAAACTAGTCATTTGTCCGCCAGTCGAGTTTATATATCTTTTTTCTTGAAATGAGATGATTATTTTTGGCTGTGTGGGAAGTGATTCGGGGATTAAGTTGGGAAGTGCAGACAATGCAGTCCTCGTAGCACACTATCAGTGCACGGTGAACAATAGTGGCGTCCTGAAGGTTCAAGTACTTTTTTTTTCTTTTGAACAAATTCGAACTTTTATTGGGTCTATCATTATTACATTATTATTTGTGAATCCAGGGGTCATTTTTCCCTTCGACCAGACAAAGTTGATGGACAACCTATCTGCATGCAGTTATTAGGGATTGCCCATATATATAATATATCATAGCACACGAGTAATAAATTATAACAGTATATGTTTGGAAAACTAGCCGCTGCATCATATCTTAATATTAACAACGCACATACAGACCATTTAATCCCAATATATTAAGAGAAATGCTGAGTCATGATTCCATATTAAGTAAAGATAACAGGCACAATGTACATACTATTTAACCCCTTCAATGCCACACAGTTTATTTAGGGCAGATGCAGATAGAAATTGATATAAAATGAGTAATATAAAGTCTTGAAACACCCATTAACATTTTCCACCATAAGTAAAGGTTTTCTTTCCAAGCCGGTCATAGATTGCACCTGGTCATAGATTGCACCCGGTCATAGATTGAACCCGGTATTAGACTATCGACTTGGCCCAATTTTGTGAGACACAACCACGAACTCCCTCTCTGAGGGGTTCAGGTGTGTAGCAGAGGCGTCACTCTCCTGCCACAGTCTTTGCCTTTGTCTAGAGTCAGACCTAGAATTGTATGATTTGTCATACGTTAGCCACTTGTGGCCAAAGTGACATGGTCAGGTTTTTATCATATTTTGAATCCTGCTTAAATGTGTTTCAATTATATTGAGTACAATATCGTAATCGGAGGATAGGGCACAGAACAATGTAATGTATGTGCAATAAGAGCCCAATTGTAGGTTCAGATGTCCCAAGTATAGCATTTTACAGGGTATTTTCGATGGGGGAATTATAGCATGCACTCCAAAATTAGTAAATTGAGCCATAATCTGAAGATTAGTCGAATCCTAGGCTAAATCCTAGGGAATGAGATCAGATGCAGCAGGTAGCACATGAAGTATGGCCTTAAGGGACATTCTGGTTCATTTTAAACAAAATTTATTTTTGGGACCTATTCATCGGAGCATGCCACTTTAAAGATGGCTGTATGCACACAGAGAGGTAGTCAGCTCAGGCAATTCTGCTGAATCCACAGATTTCTATTTTAATCACCTCCAGACAAGAAACACTGTGCCAGATTATACGTGCCTCTACATGGGTACCAACAATTTTGACTGTGTCGCTGTGTCGATTTTTGGCAGAAGGATCTTGTCATTGTGTCGATTTTTAGGTATATAAGAACTGTGGGTCGATTTTTATTCCTAATTTTCCTGTGTCCGTCGATTTTTAAAAGGGCCTAAACGAGCTGTGTCACGTGTGTCGATGTTTACCATTACATGTAGAGGCACTTATATGGAGCAGAGTTTACGAAAGAGAATAAATGTCTGCAGGGAGAGTGTGTGTCACCAAAACACCCCGCAGTATTTCCCCTCTGCCTCCTCCTCCGTTCATGCCATCACGCAAAGCAGCCATAAATTCATTAAAAGCTGTTTCTATTTCTGATCAGAAATTTTAGCCGGGTTGGGATTGCGCAGGATCATGTAATGGTGGGAAATACGAGGTGTGCATTTTGAATTGAGCCACATTTTGGACAATTTCATTAACTGATTTGAGTTTTGTGTGCACTGGGTAATATGATGCGTTGTTTTGGTTTAATAGGGGAGGTTACGTTCTGCTTGGTGCTACTCTTAGCGTGGGCTCGGGAACAAAATAGTCCTAATTAGGGAGTGGTCATTTTTTAACAACAAGGGGGGGGGGTCGGTGGATTTTCAAAAAAATTTTGGACCCCCACCGGGAGGGGTTGAAATTTTTTTGGTCCACCCCTCAGGCAAGTTGAAATTGAGTGCGGCCGACCTCTTTGAGCTATAGTAACGCGCGGGCTTGTTCGCTAAAAAGGGGTGCAATTTTTTTGGCCCCCCCCCACCTTTGATTAAATATTGACCACTCCCTTAGGCTAAACATGGTCAGGTAGCTGCACTATGACTTAGACAGGGGGAATTCTTATAGCAATGTCTGGTTGTTATATTCTCTACCTTCGGAGTAACCCATTTCACTGCGTCTCCTCTCTCCCTCCGTTATATGACACCTTCCTACTACTCAAACCCTCCCCCTCCCTCCTCGCTACCTCCACCTTTCCATGTCCTCCCCGTCTCCCCTACACCCCCTCTCCCCTCCTCTTCTTCCCTCTCGCTCCGTGCTTATCTCTCTCGATCCCCCCTCTCGATCCATCTCTCCATGCCCCTCCTCATCCACTTCTTCCTTCTCCCCCTCCACTTCGCTCCCTCCATATCACTGTGCCCCCTCTTCCATTTCCTCCCTCTCTCCTCCTCCTCTGCCCTCTCTCTCCATGTCTATCTCTCTCCTTCCCCCTCCTATCTCCTGCCCATGCCTTTCCATCTGTCCTCTGTCCTCTTCTCGCCTCCCTCCATCTCTCCATGCCGCCTCTCTCCTCTCCTGCTCTTCCTACTGCTTCCATGCTCCCTCCTCCCTCTATCCCTCCGTGCCCCCTCTTCTATCCCCTCCATCGCTCCAAACGTATTATAATCTCTCTCAGTCCCCCTCCTTCCTTCCTGCTCTCCCTCTCCTCTCTCGCCTTCCTACATCCAGCTCTCTCCTCTTTCCTCTGCTTTCCCATTCCCTCCATCTCTTTCCCCCTCCCCCTCCCTCTACCCCTGCCTGCCTGCCTGCCTGCCTGCCTGCCTGCCTGCCTGCCTGCCTGCCTGCCTGCCTGCCTGCCTCCCTCCCTTCTCCCTCCCTCTCTCCTTCCCCTCCCCTTCTCCATTCCTTCCTCCCCCCTACCTCCGAGCCTACCTGCCTTCTCCTTCCCCTTTCCCCCTTCCCCCTCCCCCTCTCCCTCCCCGTCCCTCCCTCTCCCTCTCAGTCACCCTCTCCTCTTCCTACCTCTCTTCCTCCCCCTGTCCCCTCTCCCCTCCCCCTCCCCCTCCCCCTCCCCCTCCCCCTCCCCTTCCCCCTCCCCTGCCTCCCCTCCTTTCCCCCTACCCCTTAGCCCCTTCCCCCCTGTACCTGATCCTGACCCCTGTAGTGGTACACCTTCCTGTGGCATGGGCTGCATCCGTTAAAAGGTCACCAGATATGTTTACACATATTTCATCAGGCAGTCAGCGGCACAGCCATCCTCCTATTGCTTAACCCTTTAGAGGCCACATGGTGCTTAGTCAGGTGACCAAGGTCCCATTGTCAGTACACTGGGACCTTCAATTCTTGCTGCAGTAGCTAGTAGGAAAGTCAAATTGTCAGTTTGACATATATTTTCGGCGCAGCTTACACAAGAGTTTATAGATGTATACTACTATACTAAACTCGACATAATATAAATCTGAGTTAGGCTTGTAGGTGGAAATTTACGGTAACACCCTTTCTAGGCAAAACTCCGGGTATTGAATAAGCGCCTGTCTTGTATAAGCGCAGGGGGTAAATACCCCTCCAAAGTTATAAGCGCCAGGGCGCTTAAACACGACGATACGGTAGCAGGATATTGAATATGCCAGATTATTGAAGGATATTTACATGCTTATGTATAGAACTGTCCTTTACAAAAGCCGCCGGTAGCTGCCAGATTGTTGGAGGTCGGATTACCAAGGCCTCCCTGCATATCTCTATATCAACTCAGTGGGGTAGGGATGATTCTGGCGAGTAGACTCACTATATATAGGGCTGAATTGATGTATCCACACGACCGAGGGTGCATGTTTTGTAACTTAAAGCAAAGCATAAAACTGTCAAAATCAGAAGAATCATGCAGCAGCATTAAGGTGGGTGGCGGCCATTGCAGAATGAACTACTGCGCATCCTTCTGCGCATATAAGTTATAACAGTCAGAATAATGTCATTTTTGGTAGGCATATACTCGGATAAGTTTTGTACACCCAAATTATTTTTTGGACGATTTTGAGCAAAAGTGAGCATTTTAGAGCACATTTATATTTTGATGTAATAATTGTAGGTATTTTGGGCATTTTCTAACATTCTTCAGGAGCTTTCATTTATCAAGTAATATATGGCATTTTAAACAGCATCAAAGTGAATGAATTGCTTTGATATATCCAAAGCTACATGGTGAGATAATATAATATGCAGATTGTTGGGAATTTACCCATAATGCAATGCTTCAAAAATTTGATTTAGTCCATTTTTGCATTACTTTCTTTTTTCAAAGGGCTAAAACCCTCAAATTATGCCCGGCACCCTATGTCAAAATTACTCTTATTCATCAGCAAATGATTCAAGCAATCTTTTAGGAAAGTTTAAGAAAAATCTGATGACTTTTACTACTATTTTTCTTTGATTATGTGAGGAAATAATGAAAATTTATTCCAACTTTTCACCCAAATATGACACTTTTCCCAGAATGCAGTTTCAAAAATCTCCGAAAATATTTTTAGAATAACGGTACATATCCTTGTGTTCATTGTGTGATGTTTCAGAATTCTGTGGTTATTATTTGATAGAAAATAAAATCATAGGAAATTTTACATTATTTTCATTATTTTTATGTAAAATTAAAATATTTTTATTTTTCAAAATTCATTATTTCAAAAAGTAGTGCGGCAACCCCTACTTTTCTTTCCATTTGCTGTTTCCAAATGATTTAGGGTACTCACAGAAAAAAAATTGGGAAATTCTGATGACTTTCATTCAATGGGATCGACCCACCTTAAAGCAATGTGTGGCTCTTAAAGTGTTTTCTGTCCCCAGCCCTACAAGCCCCCCCCCCTACCTCCCCCACCCCTGTACATGTACAAGGTAACCTCTGGTGTACTGTTACCATTCCCCGCAGGCCTCAACCTATCAGCTGCATCACTAATTGCATACAGTCATCCCCCAACCATTTAACCCTTTAAGGACAGCATGGTGCCTTAATGCATCCTACCCTCGGTTGTCATAATACATAAAACGAGTAACTCGCCAGGGCTGCATTAAAGCACCATGTCGACCATGTATACGGCATTAGGACATTCCCGTAGGGTCGGCGTGATGCACCAATGCAGCACCAGCGAGTTACTCACCCATGCTGCATTGGTGCATCATGACGACAAATGTCATCGCTTGGCCACATCCATCCTGTAACCCTTTAAGGATGACATGTCGCTTAAAGATGACACATTATCCGCCTACAGTGAGGGGCCAGGGGTCTTAACAAGCCTTAATCCCCGGCACCCTGTCACCAGAAGGGGTATAACAAAAATTGGTTAACCCTTTAAGGATGACATGTCGCTAAAAGATTATATTTGTCGTCGTGATGCACCCCCGCGAGCGACTTGCTACAGTAGTGCATCATGTCTCGACCATGTAGGGTTAGCATACTGCTTGAATGCAGCCCTGGCGAGTTACTCGCCAGGGCTGCATTCATACGTCATGACAACCAAGGGTGCGATGCATTAATGTAGTGAATGATGTTCGTAATCCAGTCGTCACCAAATTCAGTTCTAAGTTGAATCAAAATTGAATCAAAATTGAATCAATATTGGCGATATTTATTAATGTTCATTCGCTGCCCCATGCCCACTGGGAAAGGGTTCACATTTTCAAGATTCTAAATGTATTTTCTGACTAAAGATATTGAAAGAAAACTGGGGCTGCTATGCTGAAGTGAATATTTCCCTAAAGGAAACATTGAAAACATGGGCAGATGGATTTATGAAAAAGCATCAGTGAACGAGCAGCCATAACGAATAGCCCCTCAACCCGTCCCCTTATTTATATCCCTACCCAACTTTCTGTCTCTCCATCTCTGTTTTATTTCAAATCTCTCTATATATATCTAACTATGTTCACTTTAGCTCTGTAAAATCGCTCCCTTTGTCTGTCCCGTCCCTCCGCCTTTTCACTGTAATTGAATCCAACGCCTTTCCTGCACTCATTATTTCACGTCCGAAGCCCTGGGCGTCTTTTTAACTACCGCCATGCACCCTCCCACACTTTTCATTTACCCCCCCCCCCTCCCCTCCTCTCCTCCCTCCACTCCCCGCTACCTGTACCTGTGCACACTGTAAATATAGTGAAACTAAAAATACATCATTTTTTACTGTAAATTAACGGTAGATTCTTTTGCCCATGTACAGGTGTACCGTAGTATATATACTGTAAAACTACAGAACATTTTGCTGTAGGGTAAATGTACCCTGACTCGGACAGCTACCTTGAGTCGGACACCATTGGTTCTGAGTTACATAATTAATATACACATGTGACTGTGGTCCATTATAAACATTGATATAGTGCGTTGCATACCTAGGTCAGCTAGATAGCCGTAGCTACATGCATACATGACTAAATGTTAA
>CANHQG010000735.1:0-21000 GCA_947462335.1 Harmothoe impar
AGCTACCATTTCTCAAGTAACATCATAGTGGTCTCAATTCCCACATTAAAATACTAGTAAATAGTATGGCAGTTTATATAAAATATACCTGTACTATTGTTCAATATACCAGACTTGGCCGTCAGAACAAAATAAATCCCCGACTATATATATAATATGACGTATAAATGGTGTAAAAAACAATAACCACAGTGTGTGGCATAAGTTAGTTAAACCACTCCAAGCCCATGTACTGAGGATAATGCGACAGTCACGGCTGAACACACTCATCTGCCGACTCATGATCAGCCTAGACTGTGGCATTATCCTCAGTTCAGGGGTCTGGCAGTGGTTTAACTACTACATAGCAGGGCTATATCATGCCCGCACTCCACTGTGCTGTATTATCTATCCAAATAGTGCAAAGTACAGGTTATGGCCCCCATGAGTGAAATATGTCAGAGATGGTGTCAATGTAGTTGGCATTTGTGTTTATCTTTTTATTTGAAGCCATATTAGATGGAGGAAAGACACTTTCTCTTATCCCATTCAGCTTCAGTGCTTAAAGCTGGGCCATCAGGGAATAAGTTCAGCATTTTCCATACATAGACTAAAATAACAGTTTCACCAGAGGGCAGCAGTGTTTGGACAGGGGACCATGAGCATTGTCCAGCTACAAGATATTCACCTTATCTTGTGCCTGTAATAGCTGAGCTCCCAGCCCTTAAGAGCCCTCTTGTGAATCAAAACTGAACTATATACAAAAGTGCTTTTGGCCTCACTTCAACCATGACAGTCAAGCTTTAAGCTTAGGGAATGTTGTATTTATTTCAAAAACTATAATTCTGTCCTGAGACCCACATTGTCTGTATCTGCCCCTCAGGTGTTTGATGGCTTCATGGATGAGGACATTGGCTGCGGCGCTGGTGGGGGGACCACAGCTGACCAGGTGTTCGTGGTATGTACACTGATATTCTTTGGCTACCTATACAACCAATCTCTCAGTCACTATAGTGTCTAACCAAGTTAGTCATTTTGTGTTATCCCTATATGACCAACCTAGGTTAGTTAATAATGTCAGGGTGGTCAGTACTGACCAACTCACCTTAGTCTTCTCCATTTGAATGAGTTTTAGGCTAAGTCCTTTTGAGTTAGACATTAGTCATACATGTTGTTTTGCATCAGTCATTTCTGAATAGCACTTGCCCAAGCTGGCGTTGGTTTGCTGCATATATTATAGTAACAGCTATTGTAACTGGGTATAATTGTGGTGTTGTCACAGTTACAAGAAAAGAGATAGTAGACTTCCATAGACTTTAATACTGAATATCAACAAACAGTTACATACATTCTACAGTCAATTCCAATATAGTGTAATCACCAAACCTTAGTTCCAAATAGTAAAGTCTTAGGTATCCTGAGTAGGATTACTAATATAAGGTCCTTATCCAGCTCATAGGCATGAGTACAGTCCTGATGTTATAGTGTCCTTATCGGTACAGTTGGAGCAGCATGGAGCATTAGCATATCTGCTCGTGGCGTGGAGGGGAGTTGCTCTCCGTGCAGGATCCGTCCGTCTAGCCGAGAGCTGCTCGGCTGGTTGCCGTCTTCAGATGGTGTTGGCTGGATACCTCTATGATAGCTGCTGGGACTGAACTGTCTTAGGCTTTGCAACCCAAGCATTTATATTGAGCTGGGAGAGCTATTTTAGGGTTCTGGAACTTCCACCTCCTCCAGGCTGGAATTCCCCACGTGGGTGTATTGACACACGACATGACAACATGCTTAGCATTAACCAATGGGGCTACATTGACGTCACAGGGATTTACCCCTGCCTACCCAGGGGGAGTAGATGACGTCATGGGTTCTACCCCCTTCTATATTTAGCAACATCTGATAATCCCTAGAATGGGTTCTAAGAAGGCTGAGTCTTGATTGTAAGCAAACAACAAACAACTTTCCCATTTATAATCTGAGTCAATGTGAGTTAATAGTGCATCCTCCAGGATATGAGTCTGCCTGAATCATAGTACATACTTTAACACTATCACAACACGCCCCCTCTCCAATAAAGTTTGTCCCCAAACTTTAAACAAGTACCATCTAGATTACCGTTATAGTCAAGCTAATCCGTCCACTAAATAGTATCCTACTTTAGCATTGTAGTATCAACAGTAGTAGTAGTATATCAATCTAGCAACATTACCACAACATTTCCTGCTATCCTCTACATATCATTAGACATAATAGCGTAATCAGTACAACATGCATGAACATGCTACTGTAAACCTTACATCTATATTTCAATCGGTATTCGGCAAATTGTTTTGTAATCATGTCACATATCATCTCATAACACAGAAGACTGAGTAGTCATTAAGTATCCGTCAAGTATGTGTACAGTAGTACCTATCTAGCAATTCACATCATCATCAGTATTAGCACAAGTACATTCAATAATCATCACTACAGTAACAGTAATCATCATCATCATCATTATCATTAGCATGCATATGTCAATTCGTATAGCAAGTACAACCATTACCTTGCAAGGATTCTTGGTATGGAATGATCATTGTAATCAGTTTCCATGTTTTAGCTAGCCAGTATTTCAGTTACTTTACTTTGCTCAGATTAGTCTCATCAACCACTTTGTCAACCATTATTTGTCATAACCACTTTGCTCAATCATTTTACTGCCATCTTGGCATGTCCATAAGAAGTGCGCTGGAAACAGCAGGCACAACTCTGTGTAAGTATTCATCAATGCATCTCAGCAACGATAGCTCACCATGTAGGTTTCTTCATCATAATATAACCAGAGAGTATGGGTGTCTCTCAATTCCGCTTGTCGCTCATGTATGTGACCACATTTCATACAATCTTTGTACCTATTCTCATGTCCTGCCTGTGAGTGAATAACTTCACTACATATTAACTGGAATGGTCTCCAGGCATTTGACAGTAGCCATTTTCATATCTTGAGCATTTAAAAAGTGTTCTTTCACTTATGATTTTCCACTTATCAGAAAACATCTGTTTCACTTTTTCCTTCTTTGCCCTGGAACAGTTCAGCTGAGTGCCCATAATATTTTCAAACACACAAATTCCTTTCATTGGTACCATTCTGAAATATGATTTAGTAATGAGACACTCACCAACTGAACCACAGGCAAAAGACTAACACCATGATATTACCTTTGGAAAGTATCATGCCAGCAGGTGTCGACCCCTGCAGTCATGGATATACTCAACACTTCAACGCTCTTTTTTCTTTCTTTTCTCCTTGCTCAATGGATTAACATTTTGTTCTTTACATCATTAGGCTCTGTCGAAAAACGTATGTCTGCCTAGTGGTCTTTTCCTCCGTCTGCCACTAGCAGTTCTTTGGACATGGAACTCCTGTTTAGCGAAATCTGTCACATCTCTGCTAGGTACCCATTGGGTTTCTCTATGATTCTTCCATTTAACTTTGTAGCACAGGCCATCTTTCTGTCTTTTACAGGCAAGTATTTTCTCTATCTCCATCCAATTATCATTTGCTACCCTATTTGGTGTAGGGTTTTGCGGCACATCATTTTGTGCATTGGGCTCTGGATCATTGGCATTCTGTTGATCATCATCATTAGCATTCTGTTGACCATTATCATTGGCATTCTGTTGATCATCATCATTGGCATTCTGTTGACCATTATCATTGGCGTTCTGTTGACCATTATCATTATCATTCATTGGCACGGCAATTGGCGGCTGTACTGGCCGTCTATCAGGGTCACTGAAAATTTTTAGTCGGTTTGCATGTACAAGGCTCTTCACTTCTTTGTTGTCGGCACAGGACCTCAGTTTGAATGTATAATTTGGACCTTTAAGTGTGATGTAGTATGGACCTGTCCACATCCTGTGGAATTTTCTAGAAAGTCCAATTGGGACTTTGGGATTATATAGCCAAACTTTGTCACCTGCATTGAATTTTGGTTCTTTCACTCTGACATCATAATACTTTTTATATTTCTTTTGTGCTCCTTCCATGTTTTCAGTGGCAAGCTGTCTAGCCGTTTCCAAATTACCTAAAATTTGCTCTAAATGTTTTTGTGCTGTCTGTCCTAATTTATTCTTTGGAGTCCACTCCAGATCAAAAGGAAGATTCATTTCCCTGCCAAAGACTAAAAAGTATGGGGAATATTGAGTGGACTGTGTGCATGGTGTGGCTCTGTAAGCCATCATTATTCCTGGCAGTAATCTTGGCCAATCCTTCTGGTCTAATCTGCCATAGGTCCTTATTGACTGAGCGACCGTACTATTCATGCGTTCACAGCTTCCGTCCGTCTGAGGGTGGTAAGAACTGGTATAAACTCTTTTCACGTCAAATAGCGAGCACAACGCTTTAATAAGGCCGGAGAGGAAGTTAGCTCCCCGATCACTCAGTAAAACTTCTGGTGCACCGAATCTAGTAAAAATGTCTCTGTATAGCACTTCTGCAACTTCTGTCGCCTCTTGCGTTTTAGTAGGGATCGCCTCACACCATTTTGTGAAGCTATCCGTTAACACCAGAATATGTTTATATCCACAACTTGAGACAGTCAAAGGCCCGACAAAATCTAAGTGCCACCTCCGAAAGATTCCTGTTATTTGTAATGGTTTCAATGGCGCCTTAACTACTGACGGTCTGGTCTTTGACTGCTGACATTCCATACATGACTGCACATGCTCATGTACATCCCTATACATATGGGGCCAGTAGTATTTATTTCTCAATGCATGGTAAGTTCTCTCAAAACCCTGATGACCTCCTCCCAGAAGGGAGTCATGATATGACTGAAGTGCCTCTAGCCTCAGTGGCTCTGGTACCACTAACTGTTTAACCAACCTTTCTGCTTTAGGCAAGCCCTTGGCCCTTCTATAGTACATATGATACAAAACGTTGTCCAGTAATGCATACTGGTCTGCTTCAATAACAATTCTCTTGGCCTCTTTATTGCTAGTGGGTAACTCTCCCTCTTCTAGATACTGTATCATAGGTTTGCAATCTTTGCAGTCCCTTTGCATAGTTTTCAAATCTGCAACTTCAGCTACCAACTGTACTGTAGGTTCACCGCCATATTCAGGCATTTCTACATTATTCAGGAATTCCCCTTGGTCGGGATCCGTATTATTGTATGTGAAAACACATTGAACCTTTTCACCAATATCTGCGTCCACCTGCAGAATGGGAACTGGATTAGACAAATCCAACTCTATTTCATCAGAATCCTCTTTGTATTCTCTTCTTGAGAGAGCATCAGCAACAGTGTTCTTTTTACCTGGTCTGTGATTTATTGTAAATTCATAACCTTGTAGGAGTAGTGACCATCTGGCCAGTCTACCTGTCATCTCTTTTACAGACATTAACCAGCGAAGGGCCACATGGTCTGTATAGATATCAAAATGACCATTGGCTAAATATGGGTGGTAAGCTTTAATTCCTTCCACCACAGCAAGGCATTCCTTTTCACTGATATTCCAGGCTAATTCTGAACCTCTAAGCGCACGTCCACCGTAAGCTATGGCTCTAGCTTTGCCATTAGCATCTTTTTGTTCCAACACAAAGCCGATAGCATGATTAGATGCATCACAGCTAATTTGGAATTCTCTCTGCAGATCAGCATAGGCAAGCACAGGAGGTGTAACAAGACTTTCCTTTAATTCTTCAAATGCAGTCTGGCATGCATCTGTCCATTGAAATTTGGCATCTTTTCTGAGCAACTGATTAAGAGGCAATGCCATTTGAGCATAACCTTTTACAAACCTTCTAAAATAATTGCACATACCTAGAAAACTGCGGACATCTTGTGCATGTCTTGGAGTTGGAAATTCTCTAACCACTTTTGTTTTAATTGGGTCCACCTGAATTCCATGCTTAGAAATAGTATGGCCCAAGTACTTTACAGATTGAGTACAGAAATTACACTTCGAAATCTTGAGTGTGAGGTTTGCCTTCCTAAAACGTTCAAAAACTTGTGTCATGTGATCTAAATGTTCTTCAAAATTTCTGCTGAAAATTACTACATCGTCAATATAGCAAAGGGCAAATCTCCAATTCAATCCTCTCAAAACTTCAGACATTACCATCTGAAAAGAACTAGGGGCGTTATTCAAACCGAATGGGAGGCGCAGAAACTCAAATACTCCCTGATTTGTTATAAACCCACTTTTGTGTCTACTCTCAGGGTCTAAACCTAGTTGCCAATAACCCGATTGTAAATCTAAAGTTGTAAACAGCTTCGGCTGTTCCTGCCCTATAGTGTCAAATACATCATCCATTCTAGGAAGTGGGAATGATATTGGACGTGTCACAGCGTTCAATTTGCGAAAATCTATCGTAAAACGATACGTACCGTCCTTTTTACGGATCAAAACTACAGGACTTTGCCACTCAGATGTGCTTTTCTGAATAATGCCATACTTTAGCATCTCTTCGATCTGCCTCTGTGTCTCCCTTTTAGCTGCTGGGGTCTGCCTATAAAACCTTTGCCTGATCGGTCGTGCATCACCTGTATCTATTTTGTGCTCATAAATCTTAGAGTGGCCTAACTCAGATAAATCTTTTGCAAAGACATCTCTATATTTTCCAATCAGAACCATTAATCTCTTCCTCTGCTCATGTGACAACTCTGTACTGTTTATTTCTATGCCCAAGTCCTTTGCTACCTCAATGTATTTTTCATCACTGTAATCATTATCTGTATTAACACTGCACACATGCTCTGTGCCCTTACATTTGTCATCTCTCATGTCTCTTATGTCACACTGATCAATCTCTGATGCTCTGGCCACCACATGGCCTGCCCTTATAAATGCAGTAGCATTTGTAGGATTCATTAGTAGATAGTTTGCCCTCTTTCTGTACACTGTTACCAAGCTTTTTGTACCCATAATACCATGTTTAGCATTCAAATCTGTAACTGGTTCCAATAACATCACTGTGCCATCTCTACATCTTGGTAATCTCACTGGGATATTGCAATGTGACCTTGGAGGTACAACCACACACTGCTTAGATCTAGCATATTTAGCTATATTCATAGACTTCTCCACAAAGTTTACAGCTGCTATCCCATCTTCAAGTATCAGTAACTTCTTAGCTGTATCAATTGTAGCATGGTGGGATTCAAGAAAATCATACCCCATTATCAATGGTGTGTAAAGGTGCTTAAATACATGGAACTTCTGTTTCACTTTGAAACCAGATATTGTCACAGTCAGATCAATTGTTCCCATAACATCATGTGCCTCTCCACCTACACCTCTAACTTTGCTAAAAGTTTGTGTCTGACCCATATCTTTATACTTGTACCCAATGCTTTCCAAAAATCCATAACTTACACAACTGACAGCTGCACCTGTGTCAATCAGCAATCTTGTAGACCTCCCTCTAATAGATCCATTAATATAATTCCTATCCATTTGTGATATAGTAGCAATAAGTGGTATCTGGTTGACATTTTTAGACTTTCTTTTTACTGAGCTTCTGTATACATAGGGTCTATCCATGGAACTGGCATTACCATAGGCAAACTGAGGACCCTAGAATCTATCTTTAGTTTTGAATTTTGAATCTCTTTCACTGTTGTGAAAATATCCTGAATCATCCTTGCAAGTATACTGATTGCACTTACCTCTTTCAGGACTGAACACTCGAGTCCTCTTGTCCCTATATGGAGCAGCAAAGCTGTCTCTATAGTGTCTCTTTCTGCTAATGGCATAACCAGTCACTGGTACATCCCTCTCTCTGGGGGTCTCAGTCACCTGTGTAAGAGTGACCAACTGTTCTTTCAGTTCACCAATCTTAGTGATAAGTTCACTTTCCTCATTATGAAGATCACACAATGTCTGCACTATAGCTGAATATTGTTCAATATCCTCCAGATCTGCGGGTTTTTGGAGAATCACTTGACTCCTGATGTGGGGACGCAGTCCATTTAGTATGGCCTGAGTCTGAAGGTTCACATCCAGACCTACAGTCTTGCAGTCAGACTTAATTCTGGAAATGTAGTCCAAAGCTTTCTCTTCCTTTCCCTGCTTTTTGCTGAATATCTCCTTGGTTTTGATAAAATGAAAGTTCTCATTGATGGCATACCTCTTCAAAAATGCCTTCTTCAGTTGATTAAAGTCAGACTTTTGCTCATCATCTAAAGAAGTAAGCCACGTATAAGCCTTGTCTCGTAGAGCTAAACAGAAGACCTTCTCTAATTTGACATCTTTCATAGAGAAATAGGCCTCAATTTTACATAAGAATTCCTCTGGATTCTCATCTTCATTCCCATAATAGTAACCTGGACAGTAGGATGTGTCACCCATGGTGCCAAGTGCTGCAGGCTGCAGTATAGCCTCAGCTCCCGCTCAGCCCTTAAGGAGTATTGATTTTTCCAGCTGCTGGGGGAATGCCCTGTCTATGGTCACTGGTGAGCTGCTCACTGCTTCTGCTGAGTGGGTGGTGCTGCTGGCACTGCTGACATGCTGTGGGGTGCCAGGGGTGTGAGAGCTGCTCTATTTACACTGTGTTAAAGGTTTCAATCATACAAATACTGTTCCTAATTGTCCTTTTTATAGATGTTATAGGTACTTAGGGTGATCGAGTAGGTTCTCCACCATATTGTAACTGGGTATAATTGTGGTGTTGTCACAGTTACAAGAAAAGAGATAGTAGACTTCCATAGACTTTAATACTGAATATCAACAAACAGTTACATACATTCTACAGTCAATTCCAATATAGTGTAATCACCAAACCTTAGTTCCAAATAGTAAAGTCTTAGGTATCCTGAGTAGGATTACTAATATAAGGTCCTTATCCAGCTCATAGGCATGAGTACAGTCCTGATGTTATAGTGTCCTTATCGGTACAGTTGGAGCAGCATGGAGCATTAGCATATCTGCTCGTGGCGTGGAGGGGAGTTGCTCTCCGTGCAGGATCCGTCCGTCTAGCCGAGAGCTGCTCGGCTGGTTGCCGTCTTCAGATGGTGTTGGCTGGATACCTCTATGATAGCTGCTGGGACTGAACTGTCTTAGGCTTTGCAACCCAAGCATTTATATTGAGCTGGGAGAGCTATTTTAGGGTTCTGGAACTTCCACCTCCTCCAGGCTGGAATTCCCCACGTGGGTGTATTGACACACGACATGACAACATGCTTAGCATTAACCAATGGGGCTACATTGACGTCACAGGGATTTACCCCTGCCTACCCAGGGGGAGTAGATGACGTCATGGGTTCTACCCCCTTCTATATTTAGCAACATCTGATAATCCCTAGAATGGGTTCTAAGAAGGCTGAGTCTTGATTGTAAGCAAACAACAAACAACTTTCCCATTTATAATCTGAGTCAATGTGAGTTAATAGTGCATCCTCCAGGATATGAGTCTGCCTGAATCATAGTACATACTTTAACACTATCACACTATCTATCAAGGTCATCGACTAGCCAATGGAATCGGTTTCGCCGGCCGATTTTTTTGTTTTGAATTGCTTTTTGGAGGGAAAATGATACAATTGTAAATAGAAATGTAACTTGTATGTGTTAGGTTTACAGCATTCCTTGTAGGAACTGTATTATCCATCGAAATGAACCAATCAAAGATAAAACAAAAGAAATCTGTCAACAAAACTCATTCTATCGGTTAGTAAACGACATGACTTCATTTTTCTAATGGGAGATTCTGGAATGAGCAATGCAATTTTACATTAAAAAAAATTGAAAACTACACCATCATAATATAGCGCCGGTTTTAAAAGAACGCCAGTTTTGTAAAAGGTCCCACAAAGTGAGCAGTGCTCCTGCGCTATGTCGCGACAGTAGCTCTACTCACTTCCTAAACCAGATATGACCCACACTATATACCATAACAGTGCCTCTAGTAGAGAGACACCCATGTAGATTCTACATGGGTGTGTACATTTATGACCATGTCGCCGTGTTTAGCAAAAGGGCAAAAGCAATGTTGTCGTGTCGATTATTACATATGTAAGAACTCATAGAAAAATCTCTGTTGGTCAATTTTTATCCCTAATTTTCTGTGTCGTCGATTTTAAAAAGGGCCTAAAACGACCGTGTCGCTGTGTCACCCTTGTCGAAATTTACCCATGTAGGGGCACATAACAGCTGAGTACCACCTACTCTCGTTCCCAAATCCTTCCGAAGGAAGGCTCTGGGGACAGCCAAATGCCCTTGAACTTAGGATTTTGCTAGGTCTGGACAACCCCTGCTGGTAGGCTGGAACCAGCGAACAGGAACAGGAAATGGAACCAGAATGTATGATGGTAGTTTTAGGTAGATTTACCATCAGCCTTTCTGGTTCCATTTCCTGTTCCTGTTCGCTGGTTCCAAGCTACCAGCAGGGGTTGCCCAGACCCAGCAAAATCCCAACATTTGGCAGTTACCAGAGCCTTCCTTCCGAAGGATTTGGGAACGAGAGTAAGTACCACCCACTTTGTCTCATGTTGTAGCTGTCGGGACTGGCGGCTCTGACAGACGCTAACATCAGTACAACCCCCAGGACGTCAGAGACGTGTGGATCTGCATCACCAGACAGGGAGAGACGAGCCGTAGGAGACCCACGTATGTATACCCCTTAAAGGACTTTAAGGGGGGCGGGGGTTAACAACTTTTGGCACCTTCTATTTCAGTCCTATCTTAAACTATCTTAATTCTTGTTCTTCTATTTCAATCCTATCTTAAACTATCTTAATCCCATCTTAAGACTTATCTTAGACTACCTTAAAAGTATTTATTGTATGGCTTTTCTTGTAAGCCGAGGGAATATTATACTGACTCAACAAAAAACACTGCTGCACCAAAATAAGACAATGAATTTAGATATTAAGATTCCTAGCTAGATCAAGATAACGCTCTAAACGTTTGTCCTGTTACCTGGGAGAGCTATCCCGTATTTGCGTTTGGCGTTCCCTTATGTGTCATTCACTTTACGTTGTAGCGGCGGCTAGCTGTGCCACAATACATTGTTGTGCGGAGGGGACGTCCTTTGGGGCTGCGGTAGACCTCAGTCTTGACGTCAACATTGACGCCACGTGCCGACGCAGGATGATGACGGCTAGTTCATGTAGCATCCGCTGTCAACAGCAACTATTTAGGTAAGTAGGAGTAAACTATGAAGAGTGTCACTGCTTACAACTTTAGGGTCCTCATGCCATTTAGATGAGCAAGGGTCGTTGCATTGATCACCCTATTTCTGCCTCTAGCCCAGTGGGCACAAAATTCGTTGCAATGTTGAATCAATGTTGAATCAACATTGAGTCAACAGTGACAACCAGTTATCAATGTTGATTCAATGTTCTGTGCCCACTGGGAGAGGGCTCCACTATGCAATGATGTGATGCATGCTTCCCCCTTCAGTCGTGTAAAGATTGAAATCTACCTTGATATTACTATAATATTTGCAAGGCTCATTAAGAAAATGTTAACTATAGTATTGTATTGTATCTTAGTATTTTCAAGCATAACATATGAATAAATTTGACATTTAATGGCAGATTAGACACATTTATAGTATAGACACCTCTTGTGTGCATGACATCATTAGTTACCATAAGTGTGACTATACATGGGTAAAAATCGACACGAGACGGCCCCTTTAAAAATCGACACGGGCAACACGGCCCCCTTAAAAATCGACGGACACAGTCAAATAGACCATAATGCATTAGATAAAAATTGACATGGCGACACGCCCCTTTGCTAAAAATCGACACAGCAACACGCTCAATTATTTGGGGACCCATGTATAGTCACATAAGTTTGAAGATTAACTTCAATGATCACACACAAGTACCTAGGTCTACAGCTGAGGAGTTCTAATCCCCAAATAATTTGACTTGATGATGAGGAGGTGGGGGGGGGGGGGGCAACCCTACTTTTCCATATATTTTACTGTTGAAACAAACGACATACAAAACACATACATATGTGATCACTGGTAACGACCACAGGTCGTCATAATGACTACCCTATTTTAGGCCTAAATGTCCTCAATATGACGACCCTGGGTCGTCACTATTGATGACCCGAATGACAAGGGGGCGCTTGTTCTTGACACATGCACAGTGATCGTGATTGTTGTCATCTATGACGACCTTATGACCCTATGGAATTTTCAGTGTATTAAACTTAGTTGTATTGAATTCTGTTTAATTCTTCTTCTTATGACATCCACGGAGGAGATGTGTCAGTAAACGTATCAACTAAGCAACATAGTAACCAATCCTGGATGTTCGGAACACAAATGAGAATAGTAATAGGGGAGCTACTACATATTGGGACACTTGAATACATTAATAACTGTTTCTTTTAACTCTTTCTTTTCATTGCTAAGTTGCTGCACAGAAGAACTGGTAAATCGGACCCTCAATTTGCCCGCTTCGGGGAAATCAGGTAAGTCGTGGCCATAAGCTATCATCTGGTTTAACTTCAACTGAGTAATGTATATAACAATAGGGAATTACCAGGCATTTACATTGTCATTATGGAAAATAACAGAATTACCAGGGCTTTAACATTTTGCAAAAATGAAATAATAGAAAATCACCAGGGATCTCCTCAATACGTAAAATTAATAGTCATTACGACTTTTGATTTACTCAAAGCGCCATCTTAGCCACTCAGACATCTCAGGAAATAACAGGCTCTATTGTCTGTGAATACAGACTATACCGGAACATGAGATGGCAATGCATGTGCAGGGTAATCAACATGAAATTAACCAATAAAGATTGTTCTCATCTAAATGCTCTGCAAAGTTTGCCGTAAGTTTAAATGTCGATACTCGTGCAGTGCAATTAAGATAATCCATAATCAATAACGATTTGTCGGACATATGCACTCTAAAGAATATGTTTCGTTTCTGAACACTTTTACCCTAAAACGAAACACTTTCTTGTAACATATTGTGAAACGCTTTTATCAAAACACTTGTTCAGAATCGAAAGTATTTGGTCATAAAAAGTGTTTAGAATGTATAGTGTTTAGAATATCATATGTTTGGTGTTTATGTTTCAAATGTGTTTTGGTAAATGTTTTCCAGCTCCAAACACATTTTTAGAGTGTAAAAACTCTACAAAGCTGTCACAATACGTCTTGTCATGTCATACTTAGATAATATAGATGCTGTACCCACCAAGTACTCACCTGCCATTAAAACCTACTCCGGGTCCGTCAAGGTACGCTCAGACTTCCCTGAGTCCTTCCTCCTCAAGACCATCAATATGGGAGAGTAAGTATTTTCATGACGTATGTAAATTTTTCGGTGGTCAGTGTCTATTATTAGTACAATCTACATACTTCACCCAGTAATCTGCTATTGTCTATCACTGTCACACTCCATTAACACATAATGTGGTTAAGACTGGCAGCTCTAGTGTGTGTAGCATATCTATTTTTTCCTTTTATGATAAAAAGCCATGCTCTACTTTATTTCTGAAACGGTCACATAGGTTATTGGTCGTGCTCATTTTAAAATATTTTAATGTCATATATTGTTTGATTTATCAATTGTTGCTTAGGGAGTGATCATTTTTTAACAATGGGGGGGGGTGGTGGGGTTTTCGTGCGGACGCGGGGAATATTTTACAACACCCCCAGGTCCACATTCTTTTGACCCACCCCAGTCAAGGGGTCCAAATCTTTTTACCCCCCCTCAACCCCCCCCCTCCTGTTGTTAAAAAAATGATCACTCCCTAAGTTGATGCTTCCCTTCATGTTGTGACTATGTGCTGAGTAGGAGTTTTTTTAAAACTTTTTTTTTTAACATGAAAGTACTACCAGCCACTCCAAAGACCCTTAAATTGACCAAAAAATGGTAAAAATACAATTCTTTTTCACCCAAGTAGGAGTAACAGTCGCTGGGAGGCTGTGCAGCTGCCTGACTCGGTGACCACGTGGTCGCTGCAGGCCGTGTCCGTGTCTGCGGCTGACGGCCTGTGTGTGTCCCCGCCCCGCGAGCTGCTCGTCAAGAAGAGGCTCTTCATGAAGCTGCACCTCCCCTACCAGGCCGTGCTGGGGGAGCAGCTCGAGCTGAGGGCCACCGTCTACAACACCATCACTGAGTCAGACACGGTATGTACACTGATATTATTTCATGTGGAGAAACCCCGGCGAAACACATTTACTATGCTTTAGTACTAGAATGGCTATTCTCCACACCCCCATGGAGAAACTGATGCTCATTCTCCACGGGGTGTTTCTCCATGATGATGTCACTAAAATAGCTATGAAACCAATCTTTAAATGTCATGTTAGATATAATTCATCAATAATTACATGAAATAAACACAGAGATCCACTCTCATCAGTCTGAATTCCTGGTTTCTCCACTTGTGGTACCTTGGATCATATCACACTTGGCTCCGCCTCGTGTGATATGATCCAAGGTACCACCCGTGGAGAAACCTGTCATTCAGACAGATCATCGTGGACCTCTGTCTATTTCTTTGGCTCCCTATACGACCAATCTCTCAGTCACTATAGTACCGAACCAAGTTAGTCATCTTTGGCTCCCTATACGACCAACATAGGTTAGTTAATATTGTCAGGGTGGTCAGTACTGACCAACTCCCCTTAGTCTTCTCCATTTCAATGAGTTTTGGGCTAAGTCCTTTTGAGTAAGGCATTAGTTATATGTTGTTTTGCATTAGTCATTTCCGAATAGCACTTGGTCATGCCTGACCAATATCCCTATGACTAACTTTGGATAGCCACTTCAGACTAAAGGCCGGATAATTTAGATTTAGTATGGACTTGCAACACTGTCACAGAATCACACACTAGAGAGGTTAGGATCACGATATGTCAGGGCTGGGCATGTTGCGATGTTCTGGAGCAAACCTAGAAATCTTTGGAGCAAAGCATTTCAGATGGGCACACTAGATGCATGTGTGGCGGACCCCCCCCCCCCCCCCACCAAAGTCATCTTCTTGAGGTGAATTTTGGGTGTGAAATAAAGAAGAATTATGATAGTTCTGTCTTTAGTTTGGTGTGCAGATTGCTAATTTTTCTAAATTCTAACTCTAGATTCTGTTTTAGACACATTACCCCCGGAAAATAACTTTAGAGTGGTGCATTCAGAGAATTTGGTGGCTTTAGGAAAATTTCGAAATTCTACTTCTAGATTGGTGCTTTCCATGAACTTTTTGGGGCATATTTGAAATTCTATCTGTAGATTGGTATATTTTGAGGAGATTGTGAAACAATGTTCCAAGAAATTTGAGAAAATCTACTTTTAGATTAGTGTATAGTTTCTGGGCATGTTGCTCCAAAGAATATGGGCATTTTACTTTCAGATTAGTGCATTCTGTACTTAATTGCTCTGAGAAAAGTTTGGAATTCCACCTTGAGATTGCATTGGTGTATTCTGAGGGGTTTGCGGGTGTATAGATTCAAGAAAAAATTGAAAAATCATCGTTAGATGGGTATATGGGGAATATTGCAATGGGAACACTGTGAAATCTATTGAGATAGTCCTAATTTTGGTTGTAATTGGAATATTTACAAAATTCTTTCAGCTTCAGAAAGCTCAGACTTCCCCTAATGTCCCTGTCACATTTGCCAAGACCCCTGTTGCACATTTTTTGCGACATTGCGACAGCTGCCCAGCCCTGATCATGTATGGCAATGTCGTGTAACGTCACAGGTCAGGTGGGCTAATGATATACCTCGTCTTATATACAAAACTTTAAACAGGCATAGTAATAATGTTGTAATATCATGCATTTCAAGATTTAAATAAGCAGAAATGATAGATTTCTTTGTTTAACTCCAGGCTATACGGACAGTGGTAAACCTCACACATACAGATGACTTGTGTTACCAGCGGGAGAAGGATGTCCCTCATGTGCTGATCAACCCTGGGCAGTCCTTTACGTACAAATGGACTGTGGTACCCAGGAAGGTGGGACAGATTCCGCTGCAGCTGACCATGCGGAGCGTCTGCTGTACGGATGCTGTACGCAGGGTTCTCAACGTTGTGGTGAGTACTCGGACAATCATGCGTGTCTTTTTTTTTTACTTTGGCCAGTTCAGTGCAGAGCACCGCAGCAGCTTATATTTCCCATCTCTTACGTCAGCCTATTATGTAACCTACACTGGGGCCATGTACCTCTCCTTTTCTTGGTGTCCCGGTCACCACAGACGCTCTGGGTGTCACAATACATATCCCAGCCTGGGACACTCTGAGACTGTTGTGCCGCTCTCTGAGTTTTAGACCTCGGTTTTGGGTTTTTGCTATAAAATCCTTAACGATTGTCCAATCTATGACCATGAAAAATGGTAGGTAACAAAAAAAAGAGAGAAAGAACGAAAGAAAGAATGGTCGACCTGGCATTGTTTCCTACAGCCGGTCTGCTGACTGGAAACAAACCTCTTTTTTGGCCTTGTTCACATGTAAAACACACAGGCAAAAACCATTGAATAGGAGGAGAATGTTCATTAACACTGACAGTAATTCGCTAGATTGTGCAACACACGCTCAGTATCAGTCTATGGATTGGCAGATATCTTCACCTACCTTCCCGACATAGATACCTGGGCCAACCAGACAATTTGGGTTCCCAGGGTTCTAGGCATCCAAATGCCAACTTGGTTAATGGCCACTCCTGAGACTGATTGACCCAGGGCACCTTGTGCTCTGGGTTTCATCCGTCAGAAGAACTTTTTTTCCAGTGTTTTTTTCACAATTTTCAACTTGAATTTTTTTATGTCTACACTTTTATTCTCAGCTGCAAATAAGTTTTATCATAAAGTTCCATGTCTGAACTTTATTTATTCTTGAAAGAAGTGAAAAATATTGATGCAAAGTTATTGAAACAGGCGTTTGAAAAAACCTCAAAATTTGCTCTCATACGGCATCTCAGTACAGCCATTGAACTCAGTATTAATGAACATCCTCCTCAGACTATGCCCTGCCAAGATCCTCATAGGGCCTAATGTTAAAAGAAATTCAGTAGCATTTCTGCCACACAAAAGTAAAGTGTTTGAAAATAAAGTGCTGAAACTGCATCAAATATTACAAGAAACAGGTTATATCACATGTTATATGGGTTTTTCTCTCCTATATATATATATGCTGATTTTTGTGCGAAAGTAACACAAAACAAGCAATTTTAGATATTTCTTTAGATATAACAGAACATCTCAGGAGCAAAGTACAGCAAAGGGAGGACATCCTTACTGTACTGAGTACCCAGTATATCTACTTCTATTTGCATTCAATTCAGCATGTATACTATATCATACAACAAAGTGAAATGTTCATAGCATATAGAATAAAGGAAAACAAAAACGCTATTGACAGTTCAAACTGTCAATAGTGGAAAATATTTCTGTTATTGACAGTTCACACTGTCAACAGTGGAAATTAATCCTGTTATTGACACTTCCTCATGAGAACTGTCAATAGTGGAACATTTCTGTCTTATTGACAGTTCCCACTGACATTGGAGTCAAAACATGTTTTTATTGGCAAAAGTGTTCTTTTCCCAAAATCAGCCTTTGTACCCAAAATTGGTCTTGGACCCAAAAATCGGTTTTGGTTACAAAATTGGTTTTGGACCAAAATCGTTTTTTCACCCAAAATCGGTTTCGCACTGTTAGGTAGTTTAACATCTGCAGGGCAAGTTGCATTTTGCATTCCAAAAATTGGTTTTGTCCAAAAGATCGGAATTGCCCCAAAAAATCGGTTTTGCCCCAAAAATCGATTTTGCACTAAAAATCGACCTCTACACCAAATCGACCTCTACACAAAAATCGACTTTTTCCACCAAAATCGACTTTTCCACCAAAATCGACTTTTCCATCAAAATCGACTTTTCCATCAAAATCGACTTTTCCATCAAAATCGACTTTTCCATCACAATCGACTTTTCCATCAAAATCGACTTTTCCACCAAAATTGCTCTCAGAGTTAGGACAGTTATGATAAGGAACTGTCAATAAGAGAGGAAATTCCCACTATTGACACTATGAACTGTCAATAAGAGGAAAGTTTTCCACTATTGACAGTTTGAACTGTCATAGCTAATTCAAGGTGGGCCAGCTATTGACAGTGCAAACTGTCAATAGTAGAAATCAATCTTCTTATTGACAGTTCAAACTGTCAATAACAGAATAAAATTCCTTTATTGACAGTTCAAACTGTCAATACCAGGATATACTTCCCTTATTGACAGTTCACATTGGCAATAAGAGATTAATTTTCTCTTATTGACAGTTCCTTTTTGAAACTGTCAATAAGAGAATCTGTTTTGCCTTATTGACAGTTCGAACTGTCAATAAGGGAATTATATCCTGGTATTGACAGTTTGAACTGTCAATAAGGGAATCTTTTTCTGTTATTGACAGTTCGAACTGTCAATAGTCACGGCCGAAGGAAGGAGTACTGTGTGATGACGTGGACAAAAGGCCTCGGCATTGCAGGGTGGGGGGTTGGGACATACGTTGGGACTCTCGGGCGCCCGATAAAGGACCATTTTTCATCCAAAGAATCCAGAGAATAGAAACTGTCCCAATCAATTTATGTTAAAATATCCTCCATTTCATCCTTTTTGTAGTGTTTGTACGATTTACACTATGATAACAAAAAAGACATATTCATATAAAGCTATAACCTCTACATGACATGCCCTGGGTTACATGTGATGAACAGCACACTGCAAATCTTTATGCACAGTCGTCCTCCCTAGTGTTATTGAGCCTTACATTGACCTGAGACTACTTGTTGTGCTTGCAGCCGCCCGGTGTGCAGCAGGCCCCGCGCCCCGTGTGCCTCACCCTGAACCCCCAGCAGCCACTCTCCTACAGCGGCAGTGACCACAGCGTCAACTACACTGGTAAGGTCTAAAGAGACACTTTTATTTCATATGGAGGAACAAAGCAACTATACTTAAGTACTAGAATAGCCTTCTCCACACCCCCTTGGGTAAACTGATGCCTGTTCTCTAAGAAATAGCAAGGAAACCAATATTCAAAACGTTGTTTTTAGATATGACATAAACATATATATGTATTAATGTCCATGGATAGGATTTGCAATAGCCTCATGAAATAGATGCAGAGATGTACAGAGATCCACTCCAATCAGTCTGAATTTCTGGTTTCCTGACTTGTGGGACCTTAGGCCACACCACACTTGGCTCTGCTTCGTGTGGTGTGGTCCTAGGTCCCACTCGTGGAGAAACCTGTCATTCAGACAGATCATCATGAACCTCTATCTATCTCCCTGTGTATGCCGTCACAGCAATAATCTTCATGAAAACTTTGAGAATCGAGTTGAGTTCACAATCAGTACGATAGAATGAAGCTGACGCCCATCAGAATGTGTTGGACAAACCAAATTCACTCCAATTGCAGAATGGCGATTACCATTTCTCTTTAGGACTTTATATACTGCAGCTTTAAGGCCAGAATGTTCCGACATATTGTTGAATGCTGGGTATACACATATACTTTAGGTCGACGTGTTGACTAATTCCAATACAATTCTGAATTGAGTCATGTTTTCTTCCGTCAGTGATCACCAAACCTGCGGAGAAGAAGCAGACCTTTGTGCTGAACCTCGAGGCACCTACTGATGTTGTGGACGGCACCCATCAACTAGTGCTGGGTCTGGAGGGTAGGTTCAGCCTTCATGGTGTATACAGTCTGAGTTTGCGTTTGGAAAGAGGATTTTATTTTTTGGAAATAAGGCCTTCTAGTGCTTAAGCATAGGAGATCTTGTATTTCCAAAAAAATAAAATGTGGTAATCACTGGGCTAAGAAAAAGTTGTTTTTCCTTCATTAAATGGCTTCAAATAAAAAAATAAACACAAATGCCAACTACATTGATACCGCTCTGATGTATTTCACTCATGGGGGCTGGGGAGCATCCCACTCATCCTGCGGCTTCGTGGGATACTGCCCCAGCCCCCACTCGTGAAATACAACAGAGACGGTATGAATGGGCGTTGGCATTTGTCTATTTATTGACAATAAATTCCACAAATATGGTTGCGCTTCTCAAATAAATGTCAATGTTACAGAGACATATCTCAGTCGGTAGATCATAATATCATAGCATACACATAGAGATCAGTAGCCATACTTCATAGCGGGTTACACAATACACACAGGACGTTACAAGTAGCGGTAATTAAGTTAGACTTAGGTATGTGCACAATAACATGGATAAAGACTTATCACACGTCCTATTCTAGCAACATTATTCAATTACACTGATGCAATCCACGTTTGGACAGGGACTCCTATACATACGACTTTGTTATTTTCTGTAGCCAATTGACTTGAAAGTGTGTCCATTTTTACTACTTGTTTTTCCTCCAATGTCCATATGGCCGGCTGACATGCTGTGTGCTTGCAGGTGGTGTGATGGCGGAGGTGGTTGGTGCCTACCTGCAGGGGAGGGACCTGTATGAGGGTGCAGCTGGGGGGAGTGGGGAGCAGACCATGGCCAGACTGGGGGCCTCTGTCAGTGCAGCCCGCTACATCCTCCACACCACACATGGTGCCATGTCAGACAACACCACAGACACCATCAACCAAGGTACTGGGTTTTAATGTCTGTATAATTAGTTTAATATGTATGAGGGATCTGAGATTGGCACGTGGGGAGGGAAAAGCTGGGAAAAACTGTAACTACAAAAGAGGCAACCCAACTATTTACAGCGTTGGACCAGTGGGTCTGCATGCATGATGGGACAGTATGTGAAAATAATGGATAATTTTGCATGACATAAAATGACTCTATCATAGAAGATGTATCAAATACAGTACCAGATACCATACAGTAGCCTACTTAATTGGCAAACCCATCCTTATCAGAATCTCGTAATCTTAGACTACCTTTTATTACTTTGCTAATAATATATCTCGTCTTATATCCGATACTAGGAATCCAGAGGATGATGGGGTTCCGTTTAAAATCCGGAGCATTTGGGATGTACCAGAAAGAAATTGGAGGAACTCATCCTTCTCTCTGGTATGTAA
>CANHQG010000736.1:0-20818 GCA_947462335.1 Harmothoe impar
AGAGAGATATCCTCCAAGAAAGTCACAAACGCCAATGTCCATACAGAAACGTGTTGGGGCATCATAGTGAGAGGATTTTCCCAGCACCCTTCCTACCCCGGGTCCTACCCCAACCCCACTTCATGAGGACTCTATGATATCTGCATGAAGTAGCATTATGTAGAATGAGTGTGTCAGCTGTTATCAGCTACTTCATACCTGTACAGACCCCACTTGAAGTAATACCCGGTACTAATGCTATTCACTCAGCGGTATACAGGTGCGCCTCACTCCGCCTGTCTGCGCATCAGCTGAGGGGATCAGGAGGTTACTGGTCACATACCCAAGTGGTTACATATTATGTACAGTAATACACGTGGCAGCTGTGTGCACGTGTGTACAGGGTTTAACACGTACTTCACGTGGTAAATCCTGAATAGTAGGTACATAGAGACCAGGTGCTAATTTACATATGGTATTACAGGTACTTGTATAGGGCGGGGGTGAAACAGCCATAGAGAGAAATCGCTGCTTTTCTTCGATGAAGCAGATTTATGTGCATGAAACTATTTTTTCTGCACCCTCAGACCTCTCCCTCACTCCTCTCCCTCCCTTTCTTCTGCTCTCCCTCCACCCTCCTCCCCCCTCATCCCTCCCTCTCCCCTCCCTCCGTCCCTCCCTTCCTCCCTCCCTCCTTCCCTCCCTCCCTCTCTCCCTCCCTCTCCCCCTCCTTCCCTCCCTTCCTCACTCCCTCCCTCTCTCCCTCCTTTCCCCCCTCCATCCCTAGCTCCTCTCTTCCGACTTCCCCCTCCCTCCCTCCCTTCTCCTTCCTCCTTCCCCTCCCTCCCTCCCTCCCTCCTCTCCCTCCTCTCCCTCCCTCCATCCCTCCCTACCTACCTCTCCCTCCCTTACCCCCTCTCCCCCCTCTTCCTTCCCCCTCTGCCCCTCTCCCTCCCCTCCCTCCCTCCCTTCTCCTTCCTCCTTCCCTCCCTCCCCTCCCTCCCTCCCTTCCTCCCTCCCTCCCTCCCCTCCCCCCTCCCTCCCTCCCTCCCTCCCTCCCTCCCTCCTTCCTCCCTCCGTCCCTACCTCCTCTCCCTCTCCCTCTGTCCATTCCTCTCTCCTCCCCCCCATCCCTACAGACATCCACCTTCATCCCCCTCTCACACAAGTCCTAATTCCCTCTGAGCATATCCCCAGAAATTCCTAGACCTTCTCAGCCATGCATTCCTTCCCTCCATATCTCCGCCTCCCCCCCCCCCCACACACACAGGTTACAGACACCTCCTCCTACCTGTGTAGATAGCATATACGTCAGGCCCTGTCAGGTGTCCATGCCCCCCCCCCCCCAGTAACCCCAGGTAACCCCCGGTCGCCCTACACAGGTGTACAGACACAGACACAGAGGGCACTTAGCGCGCCCTGATAGCGGCTAGTTAGGTAAGTGACCAGTCAGCGTTCCTGGCCCCCCACTCAGCCAATCAGCGTCCAGGGACGTAACCAGGCCAATTGTTACCATTAGTAACGTCAAGTGTGACGCCGTCAGCGTCTACGTCATGTGGCGTCATGGCCGCCAGAGGGCATGACGTGATTCACCAAGGACACTTTAGTCCACTTCCTTTAGGGCCCGCCTTCCTCACTTAGGGAGGGTCCAGAAATTTAGGACAAACATTTTGATCTTTCTTCTTTCAATGAAACAAATTGACCTTAAGTGACCAAATATGTATTTTATGTAGGGTTCATCTTGAATTATTATACATTTGCAAACATGTATGTTGCATGACCAAGGGTCTAAATTATAAAATGAAATAAATGTCCGTGGGGAATTCACTGCAAAATGGCTTCAGTTCTCCCCAGTCACATATACCACTCAGCACCGGGTACTAACAGTCATCGATGTGCACACATCTCTGGCATTTTGAGAAGATGGGTAACAGGTGTTAAAAGGGGGAATCCCCAAGATGTGGTGTAGGTGTAAAACTAATAGGGACCTTCCTTAATGTGGAGGCCTCACCTGTAGTGTCTATTTGTGCCTCCTTGTATAAGGGTAGGGGGCGGCATGGTGTAACAATTAGCTAATTTCCTGTTGTAGGGCGAGGATAATTCTGTCGTGGTAGTTGCTGGAACTATGGCAGCTATGTGCCTGGCTGTTTAATTTAAGTGATCTTACGTCTTTGAAAGCTTTCATTTCAGTATCAATGCCTTACTATGTCTCCTCCTCTTCATACCAGAGAGCTGAGTAGCCCCCTTTCTGTCTCTCCCTCTCTCTCCCTCTCTTTGACTTCCTAACTAAAGGATTTCCATGAATATTGCTCATATTGAAAAATAAAATGAAGAATGATTGAGAAAGAGAACAAACAGCTAGATTATGGTTCCTACCCAGCTGAGTGACCAGCCAGCTCCTCCTCCTACCCCCTACACCCACCTGCAGCCACAACCCTGTAGGGACAGCTGTGAGCAGAGTGCTTTAATGCCCTTCATTGTCATGATGCATGAATGCAGTCTTGGCGAGTAACTCACCAGGGCTGTATTCAGGTATCATCCCGACCTTGTGAGCTTGATACACTCCCAATGGTTGTGTGACGAGAGACTTCCATGTAAGTCATTGATATGATACATGCATGCTAGAAGACCAAGACTGCATTCATTATGACATAGGGTAAGTAATTAAAGCAGTATGCTGCCGCTAGAGGTTTATACACCTACCCCTGTACAGGCAGCCCACCTGAGACGTGCTGACCGCTGTGTGAAGGGGTTGGTCTGAGCACAGACTCCAGAAAGCAGGTCTAAAAGGGCTGAGAGGGGGAGGAGAGGTCTGGAAGAGCTTTTGAGAGGTTTTCCTCACAATCTTGAGATGGCAAGCTCTGCAAGTTCCTCTATAGTAAGGCAACTCAAAATAATAAATTTGTTTCTCATCACCAAGCCATGAAAAATATGACGGCTTATCAAGCAATTATTTGTGACTCTGAAGTCAGAAGGCGCATGTTCTTCATAACCATAAATTTGCTAAAATCTAAAACATATGAATGTTAACCTTTTTTTTAAATCTAAAAACTAGGGGTGGGGATGCCAGGGTCAGCCCTGTTTTGTGGTATTGAGGCTAGCACCAGGTTGCCTGACATGGATCTTTTATCTCACTTTGCCTGCCTGTAGTCCAATATTACATGAATGTATAGCCCAAGCCAACTAACCAATCCTTCTGCTCATTCCCTGTATCCAGTCAAAAATGAGAATACATCATAGTTTCTTTCCTTTTTTGTCAGTCATTGGCACAATTATATATAATCATATCCTCGGTTCGAATTATGTGACATTATATAGTTCCAAATCTATGAATGTGTCTGTGACTAACCCACGACTAACCAAACCTTCTGCCCATTGAATGTACAAGATATCCAGTCATAATACTACCTCACACTAGTATAATACTAGAGTGAAAGCAGTAGTAACCATTCCTCTACTCTATACCTTATACCTTACAATAACTTCTCAACTCTTCAGGCTACCCCTCCCCCAGCCCTCATGGCGGCATGCTAGACTTTAACCCAACTTTCTGACCACACTCGCAATATTGTTACACCGGAGTGTGAGGTGTATACACACTCTACCTGCACACCGAGCACCCTACAGGGCAGAGGACCTCAGGTATAGGGAGTTAGCCATACAGGTGTGTACAGGTGTGTAGGGTTTGCAGCAAAAGACTAAAGTCACTGCAGTCACAGAAAGTGGAAAACCACTGCCCAGGATCCCAGCCTGTGGGTCTGTGCAATATGGTAACGCCTTTATATACTTAGTACTTTTTGTAGAGTACTGTAATTGGTGTATATGGTGAAACAGGAATTGTACAAATAACATCTTTGAATATCTTTATATGATCTTTTGAGGTTGTGAGATTATCAAAAAATGAAAGAGTCTGAAACACGTTTTTTGAAGGGGGGCAGTTTTTTCCAACCTTTAACAATGAATACACATTTGAATAAAACCTTGAAATACACAGTAGACTGCAATATCAGACTATGTAATAGATATCTATATACTGGTACTTACACATGGAAATACAAGCAATAGGGAATCTAATATTTCCTATCAAGAAAAGTAGCTCTATTCTTTCTCTGAGGTGTCTGGCTTATGGTACTATGGTACATCTTTACAATCTTTACATGGCTGTATTTGGATTAATCCTCCTCATATCTAGAGTATTTGTTGGTCTTGTTGCTTGGCTGCTGTGCCCCAGGGGAAATATCATTAATTACATCCAAATCCAGGCATTACACCTTAAATGCATTTAGAACAACAATTAATTAGTCCAAATAACAAGGAATCAATTTCACTCCATAAGATAGACTAGCTGAGAAAATAAAGCCGCTGAAAGGATCACAAGAGGGACCATTGAGAGGTGCAACATTTGAATATGCCATATATCCCTCAGCCAACATTGGTTTAATCTTGTAAGGCCGCATAGTGCTTTAATGCGATGTGAGCTTTGGTCGTCATAATGCATGAATGCAGCCCTGGCGAGTTACTCGCCAATGCTGCATAAATGCATCATTATGACCCTGGGTTGATACAGTCCTGAAAGGTCGGCATGATGCACCAATGCAGCACAGGTGAGTTCCTCACCAGCGCTGCGTTGGAACATAATGAACATATATGAATTATGACCAATAAATATGAGGTTTAAAGCCCCGTGCTGCCTTTAGAGGGTTAATCCCATATGGCTTACAGTGCCAGGATCGGCCGGTGTGGTGCGGCCTGTGAGTTGTTACAATAGCCGCGTTATGAGGGGCTCTGTGAGGACCCCTCATACATTATTCACAGGTTCCTAATGAAAACACCCCCCGGCTACAGGGCTGCATGTTTCTTGCTGCTATTGAGGCAAGGAAAACTAAAATTATACCACATAAAATTCAAGAAAGCAGCGCTAAACCCAACCTTTTCTCGTCCACTCCCCTAGCAAATGTAATT
The DNA here is from genome assembly GCA_947462335.1 of Harmothoe impar. Classification (NCBI taxonomy): domain Eukaryota; kingdom Metazoa; phylum Annelida; class Polychaeta; order Phyllodocida; family Polynoidae; genus Harmothoe; species Harmothoe impar. The sequence continues at coordinate 4,942 of CANHQG010000736.1, forward strand.
TCTTGAAGCATTTCATTTACGGAAGGAACATGGGGGCGGTTGTGGATCTCTTGAGAGGGGGAGGCAAAAAATAATTTGGACCCTTTTTCAGGGGAAGGGGGCAACCATTTTAGCGAAAAAAAAGTCTGTGAATCATCATAGTTAAAAGGGGCCGGCCGCGATCAATTCAAACATGCAGGGGGTGGGGGGGGGGGGGATTTGGATCCCTCTCTCAGGGGGCCAGAAAATTCAGATATGCCCTGTTTAAAAAAAAGAAAAAAGAAAGAGCACTCCCTTGTATATAGTGGATGAGAGAAGAATACTGGGAGGGGCTGATGAGGTCCGTGTGTGTGGAGGGGGGGGGGAGTGGAGAGGTTTGTGGTGAGGGTAGGAGGGGGGGGGGTACAGCCCCCCCCCCGGCTGTGCAGGTGGGTGTGTGAGTTACACAACAAAATATTCATAAGTTGGATCCCGGGTTTGGCACAGCACATCAAAGACGGAGGAGAATAGAGAAGAATAGGAGGGAGGGCCCAGAGCAATCTGAGGGGAAGACAGCCTGGGGGCAGGGAGGGGGGAGTAGGGGCGAATAAGGCATGGTATAGGGGAGGGAGAGACAGAGAAAGAAAAGTTGGGAAACAGGCATCGAGTGGGATTATAAAGCAACATAGAGGAAGAGAGAGTGTATGTGTGTCCCTGTGTGTGCATGAAGGGACAAAGGGAGTACAAATCCAATATTTTTCAAACACGAATTGACTTCTTCTCAATTATTAAAAGTTGCAGTGAAGCTGCATAGAAACTCCTAGGGGCATTGGCTGGGAGGGAGAGAGGTACCCACACCAGTAGGCCTACATAGAGCCGCAGCCGGAGGGTATTAAATAAATAACTCCCCCCCCCCTCCTCCTCCTCCTCCTCCTCCCCCTCCTGTTATTGCAGCATGCATCATGCACGGTAAGAAAACAGCGGCAGTGACGTCATCAATACACGGCTTCATGTCACCACACCACCACACACTACACCAATCTGGTACCGTCTGGTGCCGTTAACACTGTAAGGGCAGCAGGGGATTTAATACAGGGTTCTCTATTGTTGAAATAAGGGATGAATGCAGCCCTGGGAAGTATGGATTCATACATCATACTAATGCTACTGGGTTCATTGATACACTCCTGAAGGGTTGACACCGGGGTTGACATGATGCACCAATGCAGCATCAACACGTCATTTATCGGTGCTGCATAGGTGCAGCATACCGACAAATGAAGCCTTGAGTCATCATGCCATTCCTAAAGTGTTAATGCACTTTCCATCTTCTTCTTTTCGATTTTTTATCTCAACTTTTTTTCTCCCTTATTTCTTGTGTTATTTAGGTCTGGGTGCTTTGTAGGTTGGGGTGAGGGTGTGTCGTTTCGGTTGAGTAACTCTGATGGAGTAAAAGATTTAATCCCGATATTCTCACACCATTACCACATCAGGAGATCTCTCACTTAAAGTAAATAAACCTTGTTTATCTAAGACTTTTTAGACCTGATTTCCCTCAGAATAGCAGCGGTTTTCCTGGCAACATCGATTTGTCGGATACTGCTATTGGTTTCTAGCCTCGCTGTTTGATGTCTGATTCTAATCGGATTACCCTAATGGGCTTCTAATGTCCACTGAACCATAGCTTTCTGATGGATTGTCTGAAAAGGCGGGAAATGGGAGAGGGAACAGAAGAATACTAAAATAAATCAGAGAAAAAAACTAGGGAAATAAGGGGAAAACAAATATATGTACAAAGAGGCAATGTATAATGTAACAAAAATATAAGAACCAGGTTTGGTTACCAACATAATATTTACCAACCTATAGAAAGCTACAGGGCCCTTGCATGTTGAAATAAGACCCAACAATCAGAATACCAGTGTAATGAGGATAGGAGTACAATAGGTTTATACATTGAAATTCCTCTTGGGCACCTCACTTCACTTATCCTTATTTTGAAAATATTTCTGGCAATACCATCATATTATAATGATATAAGTGATGTTTATAGGATGTTGGTAATTTCCAACCGTCAAACCATTTCCCCTATTAGCATTCCTCCTGCTCTGGGACCATGCTCCCCCCGTGTGTACCCACAGGACGGTTAGACTAAACGCAGTATTGTTATCTGTGCTAGAACAATTGGCTGCTGGGGGAAATAATGCCTTAATGCATCATGCCCTCGGTCGTCATGATGCATGAATGCAGCCCTGGTGAGTAACTCGCCAGTGCTGCATTCATGCATCATGTCGAGCCTACAGGGTTGAGACACTCCCGAAGGGTCGGCATAGTATAGCTCTGGCGAGTTACTCACCAGGGCTGCATTGGTGCATCGTGACAACAAATGTCATCTTTTAGCGACATCCGTCCTTAAAGGGTTAGATTGTTACATGTTCACCACCTATCACTGCTGTCTGTGGAGGTACCAGGTATCGGTCTGTGTATGGTCATCACCTGTAGGCAGCCGGAGGCAGCCATCTTGTCCTCACAAAGAGAAAAGAAGTAGAATCACGGTGACTCCCAAATTGGAGTCTGGACTCGATCACTGAGGTAACTCTCCCCACGACTCTAAAGTGACTCCAAATCATTAGGGAGTCTTAGAATAGGAGTCATTGTGGAGTTATTATAGAGTCCTGCTAATGTTAGGGAGTCACCTAGAGTCCTGGGGAGAGTTACCTCAGTGATCAAGTCAGGAGTCACCGTGATTCTACTTCTTCTCTCTGTGCAAGATGTCCAGGGGGACAGAGAGGAGGCAGAAAAAGGAACGGAGATGGGCAGGAGGAAATGAAGATACAGGCAAGGACAGGGTCAACGAGAAAGAGAGATATGGAGAGAGAGGGCCAGAGAGACATAGGCCTATACAGAGTGAGAGAGAAAGAGAGGGATACAGAGAGAGAGGGAGAGAGAGAGGGAGAGAGAGAGAGAGGGAGAGAGAGAGAGAGATAGATAGGGAGGGGGAGAGAGATAGGGGGGAGAGGGAGAGAGATAGGGGGAGAGAGGGAGAGAGATAGGGGGAGAGAGGGAGAGAGAAGGGAGGGAGAGAGGGAGAGAGATAGGGGGAAGAGGGAGAGAGATAGGGGGAGAGAGGGAGATAGATAGGGGGAGAGAGGGAGAGAGATAGGGGGAGAGCGGGAGAGAGAAGGGAGGGAGAGAGGGAGAGAGATAGGGGGAAGAGGGAGAGAGATAGGGGGAGAGAGGGAGATAGATAGGGGGAGAGAGGGAGAGAGATAGGGGAGAGAGGGAGAGAGATAGGGGAGAGAGGGAGAGAGATAGGGGGAGAGAGGGAGAGAGATAGGGGAGAGAGGGAGAGAGATAGGGGGAGAGACCGACAGACCCAGGGGATATAAGGAGACAGATGGAAACACAGAGGCAGACCGTGGCAGAGAAGTTAGGATCTCCCCGGTTTAAGAAACATATGATCTTGACAATTCAAAGCCCATCTGTCAAGCTCAGTTTTTTAAAAGTACCAGTTCACGAAACAGCTTGTATACAGAAAGAAATTAACAACATTGGCTTCTATCTTTCTGTTATATATATATATGAATGAACTTGAAATGCTTGAAAACTCAAGCAGATGGCTGGTAATGCTAAATGACAGTATTATGATTAACTTGGTTAGTCATTTTTTGGCTCCCTATATGACCAACTTAGGTAAGTTAATAATGTCAGATTGGTCAGTACTGACTAATTGACATTAGTCTTTCCATTTGTATGAGTACCATAAATTCCCCCCGTATAACCCGCATCTCGCTTACAACCCGCACCCCGACTTTAAGAGAACCCTAGAACCTGCATCCGAGGTCTGAAAATTGCGATTTTAGTACTGTACTATATTGGCAAAAACCCTCGTATTACCCGCACCTAGACTTTGGGAATTTTGTATTAGTCTTTTTGAGCAAAGCATAAGGCATCTTATGTTTTGCCTCAGTCATTTTTAAATATCCAACCACTATCCCTATATGACTACCCTGGGGTAACCAATACAGACGTAGGCCCAGAGCATTTAGATTATCAGTGCTTCTACACTGAAAAAGTAACATTGTCTCCAGACTCGTCTAAGTGACTGTCATGAAATGAATGAGTCAAAAGTTGTTTAACCTATCAGGTTACCATCCCACAAATAGGATCTGGAGCTGGAAAATGTCAGGTTTTGGGCTGGCACATGCCAAGTGGGTCTTCTATCTCCAGTTAGAAGAGCTGGTTCCTTGTCACTTGGACAAGTTTTGATTTGTTTATTTTATGATAGTCACTTTGACGAGTCTGGAGACAAGTTTACTTTTTGAGTGTACTGCACCTCTTGGCACCAGGGCTGCTGGCGGCCTGCTCACCACACTAACAGTAAGCAGCATGATAGCAGGACATGAGGCTGGGTGCAGGATGCCAAGTCACCTGTAATTATGTACAGCCTTATTGTTAGAGCAGTCATGGAGCCTACTTCCTGTCACCCCCTGCATCCTGCAGTGTTGTAGACTTCAGCTGTATTGGTATGGCATTAACGCGTTTTTCACGTCCAGGGCCGTCTGAGGATGCAGTATCCATGGAAACATCAGTGGTACCACATATATATGTTATCTAGAATAAGTCATTTTCTGATATACTGTAAACGTAGATATTTTCGCGCAGCTAAATTTTCGCGCACCTAGCACATAAAGGCATGTTCGCGCAATCATATTTTCGCGCAGCTGCAATAAGGTGATCTTTAGCTACACGTCAGTTTTTACGGTTTTTCAATCGGACAATTATTAAGAATTTTACAGCCCAAAATTATTGATCAATATTCTTATAAAGAATTCAATTGATAATGCATTCAAACCAGCCAGTGGGGTATATATGGATCAGCACAGGGCGCCATACGGCCTCTTGGATAAGCCTTGGTAGTGAAGTGAGTACTGCAACGTCTAACCACATAAAATTATTGTTCAAATATTTTTCCCCCAAGCCCCTTCCAAATCTGTGTGCTGGTGGTGGGGGGGGGGTCTAAAATTATTTTCTTTGGCGGAAATATATAGCCCTGTAGGTCTATTGTCATATTGATAGTTGTTGACTCAGGGGCCCTCCCTGAGTCATATGCACGGGTTCATCTCCAAATTAAGACGTTTTTGTCACACTTTAGATTGGATTCAGCAGGCAGTAGGGGTACGGTAGGAGTTAGGACTATGGTTGGGACTATGGTTGGGACTATGGTTAGGGCTATGGTTGAGACTATGGCTGGGACCCTGAGTCATTTGTAATGCAGTCACACGCTCGATTTTTTTAGTACATAAGTTGACATGATGTGATTTTTGAAAGCATGTTAGATTTGGTATAATTGAGTCTCTACTGCATCGCAATATAGAGTGCCAGACATGATTGGAAAGCAAATTCTTTGTGTATAATTTTCGCGCACATCATATTTTCGCGCACATACCTATGTGCGCGAAATGCGCGAAAATATGTACTGAGCGAAAATTAATACGTTTACAGTATTACATTAAGGTTTTCCAAAAGCACATACCAATGAAATGTTGGTATTCTAATAATATGTTGTATAGAAGTATTCCTATAAGCAGGCATATAGCCATTTTAAAGCAGCAGAGATAACTATGAAAGATAATCAGTGTTTGTCTTCACTGTAAACAGTAATTGTTGGTGTACAGTAGAATCTACTGTAGTTTTACAGCAACTACTGTAGCTTTACTGTATACTGTCAACCTACAATAAAGTGTACACCTACAGTGGATTCAACAGTACACCTACAAAAATGTCAATCAACTATTTACAGTCTTTGACTAATAAATCATTATTTCACCACATGACGTCCCAAAAGTCAGGTCCCCTGTCATCATGACGTCATCATGACGTAGATAGCCTGTATAGTTTGTATCTATGATTTACAGCACGTCATCAGGTAACAACCTCCAACTGAATTAAACATGTCTATAAACAAGCCTGTCAAAGTGACATCAAACTTTAACACCACATAGGGAGGACACATCAAAGAGGCACCAATCAGACACATATTTGTATACATCCATAATACATGCAAAAGTACAGTCAGTATTTTGTTATGCTTCAGAGGGTTTTTAAATCAAAGGTTTTGTGATGATTTCTAAAATGAGCGGAGGGTGTATGAATAATTATCTCGTTCTGCACATGTGCGTTGCCCTAGATCTCTGAATACATCCGTCATATGAAACATACAAAAAGTGGCATTTTCTGCCATGCTTGGTGACTTCGTGAAATTAAATGATTTGAAATCAAGTGAACATATTGCTAAGAGGCGTGTAAAAGCTGCCTTCTATGAAAGAATCCCTACTATAGTGCTGTCACCTTATGGAACAAACTCCCTCATGACACACAGATGTTGCCATATATAAGAAATTTAATAACGCCATCGCGAAGTTAAAACTGGACTAATGCCGCGCACTCAAACTGATATATCACTCAAGTTCAAACATCATATTGTAAACTCTAAATAGTTAGTGTTGGTACACAGTAGAATCTACAGTACATCTACCGTAGACCTACACAGTGCACTGTACACCTATACAGTAGAATCTACTGTACACTTACAAAAATGGCAACCAACTTTTTACAGTGCATTATTAAATTCAAAAGCTGTAGCAAATGTTGAAAATCATCTTTGCCTCATTAGGACTATAATCTATTTATCATATAAACCCATGATATAAGCTTACAACCTTGTTTAATAATAAGTAAAATCCAACAACGCCAATAGCATCACACCTGAACGAGGACTGGAATCAGTGTGTTGCGCGGAAGACCGTCCCATATGGACGATTGTGCTCTAAATAAAACTAATGATAATATACATCATTACCATATTCCACATACATGTATATACCTATACCTTCTATACCCCCATAAACAACACCCTATCCACTGACTGCCAAGTAATGACCACTCTCTAACGACAGTTTCATATATATGTAACTTGTAAGGTATATTTCTACCATGCCTCCGGGGATAAAATAAAACAATGACAATTGAGGATGTCACCGATAATCTTCTCCATCGCCCATGTTTCTGCCATGCTTGGTGACTTCACGGAATTCAAAGATTAAAAACCAGGTGAACATATACATGGTTATCCCATATATCGCCATACCCTTTATAGCCCCAAATCCACCACCCTGTCCACTTATTGACAAATTACGACTGCCTTGAAGCAGTTTCGTATCTGTAACTATATTTCTGCCATGCCTCCGGGGATAGAATAAAACAATGCCAATTAAGGATATCATCCATAATCATTTATTCTCTATATCGCCCATGTTTGACCTTAGAACACAGCCATACATGTGATATACTGACATGTTACAATAGAACAAGACAGATGTGGGTCCTCCCTCCGTAATTAACTATTTACAGTCTTTGATTGAAGTTCTTTGATGCCGGCATCACGTGACCAGACAAATGGCGGGAATACACGAATAAAACAGACGACATTTGGATGAGTCAGGAGTACATGCTGCTGTCGTCATGGTAACCCTGTAAGGACGGCGTCATGACTCAAGGTTCATGTGCATGTGTCGTCATGATGCACCAACGCAGCGCCGGCGGGTAACTCGCTGGTGCTGCATTGTGCAATGCCTTAGGGTTGGCATGATGCATGGATGCAGCACAGGCGAGTTACTCACCAGTGCTGCATTCAAGCATCATGCCTACAAAAGGACTGTTTTGTCATTAAAGTGTTAAACATGTACATGTTGTTTGTCTGCCCATCTGCCGGTCTGACTTCTACACTGCTGCTCTTTCTATGGTCGGTGCCGCATGCAACCATACAATGATACCCCAATCAGAGAAATACGCCATGTTTTATATCTACATTATTTAATTAGAACTACTCCCTACAGATGTGAGCTAGGAGTGCTCAGGGGCTGAGGGATGCTTCAATACTTTCTTTAACTCATTAATGTTACATGCCTTTATTGGTATGCCCCAGTTGTGTAAGAGCTCCTCGTTTTATCGTCTGTTCCTTTAGGCCAAGAAAAGCTTCTTCATCCACTATAAGAAATAGGTATGTTTTTAACGTGCTGTTCCCGCTGTTTCTTTACAATTTTCTGATTTTATAAATTTGCAACTTTTCACAGATAATTTAGGCCTTAAATATATGTGTTTTCCTTTCATCCAAAAGTGTCCAAAAGTTAGGGTAGGTGAGGTTACACAGTTGCGCACACAGTGTATTATTAAGGCCTCATGCCCATACCCTGCCCCCCTATACCGAGGCTGCAGGTTCCTTAGTAGGGGGCACCATTGCTTGATCTGGTAACCGGCGAGATAAGCACTGATACAGCAATCACAATGGGTACAGGCTGTTACATAATGCCCCCTAAGAATTCTGCAGTGACGGGCAGAGAATTTTTCATTGGTTGATAACACAACCGGCTAGACGCCTATACATGCCCCCGTACTAACACTAACAGACTTGGCAGCCCGGTATACATGACCTATACAATATGCAGTCTACACGGCCTCAATTACCACCCGGAGAAGTTGGTAAAGAAGAATCTGGTGTAGCTGATGTAGCCATGTAACATCCTCATCAATACAAACCAGACATGGCGGACGTGGCAACGGGACAACGTCACTTAGATATTTTATAGATAAAGGGAAGCCGACAACAAGACACTGCCAGAGGATAGGGACAATGAGCTAATACAAGGGGGCGCTCTGTGACGGAAGGGGGAGGGGGGCAGAAAGGCAGTCAGGGAGGGAAAGAAGCAGTGAGGCAGGCAGGGAGGCAGGGAGGCAGGCAGGGAGGCAGGCAGGGAGGGGGTAGGAAGGGAGAGGGGCAGGCAGGCTGACAGGGAGGCAGGCAGGCAGGCAGACAGACGGACAGACGGACAGACGGACAGACAGACAGACAGGCAGGGAGGCAGGCAGGCAGGCAGGCAGGGAAAGAATCAGGTAGGCAAATAGACAGGCAGGCAGACAGGCAGGCAGACAGGCAGGCAGACAGACAGGCAGGCAGACAGGCAGGCAGGCAGACAGGAAGGCAGGCAGGCAGACAGGCAGACAGGCAGAGAAGCAGGCAGGGAGGGAGGTTGAGGGAGGCAGGGAGGGAGGCAGGGAGGGAGGCAGGGAAAGAATCAGGGAGGTAGGCGGTAGGGATGGAGGCAGGAAGTGCATGAGGAAGGAAGGGAGACAGGCGGGCAGGCAGGCAGGGGGAGACAAGGTGGAGCGTGAAACGAGGGAGTGAAAGAGGAAGAGAAATATTATTGGACATGTAACCTTCGTTCACTCTCCCTTAGTGAAAATAGTACATTTTTGTATTCTTTATCCCTCTCTCGTGTTGCAGCTTTGCTTACTGCTGCTACATTATTGCTGCAGAGGCTGACAATATGGACCACACATCAAGTAGAGGGGGGTAAAAAACACCAACCCCACACTGAGGGAGGCTGGTGAGGGGGGATGGTGAGGGGGGGGGGGTGGAGGCGGGACACGCAGCGCCATCTACCCACCTGGTGGTGGCGGCTGTAATTAGGGCAGTATCAGGCCTTTTATAGACGTGAGGCATGAAGGCAGCCCTGGTGAGTAACTCGCTGCAGCTGCATCGGTGCATCATGTCGACCCTCCGTGAAAGTATCATCCTTATACGGTCGGTATGATGCGTGAATACAGCACTGGTGAGTTACTCACTGCATTCCCGCATCATGTAGATTATGAGCATGCTGTATTAAAGCACTGTGCGGCCCTTAAAGGGTTAACCCCACCTGGCAGCCTGATTACTACCTAGGAGATCTCAGCGCTAGACGGATAAACCATCTAACGGCAGCAGAGTGCTTAAATGTTTTAGCCATGATGCATGAATGCAGCCCTGGCGAGTTACATCATGATGCCCTAACCTTGTGGGATTGATATACTCGCGGGGGTTCGGCACCAATGGAGCGCCGGCGAGTAACTCGCCGGTGCTGCCTTAAACCTTTTGGGAGCCCTGGCGAGTTACTCGCCAGGGCCGCATTCACGACGACCAAGGGTTAATGAGGCAATAAATCAACGACCAGAATAGCAAACATGTTTGATATTGCGATACTCTATAATTTGTGAAATATTAAAAATACAAGAAAAAGAGGCCGGTTGATGGAGGGATAATTGCGGCAAACATCTGTCAGTAATCAACTCAGTTTACGGCAATTTGGGGGAATTAACGGGTTAACCCTTTAAGGGCTGCATGGCGCCATAATGCTTCGGTTTTATCTGTGCAGCACTGGTTGTATTGGACTCGTGGGTGATGCATTAGGATCGACATGATGCATGAATGCAGCACCGGTGGGTTACTTGCCATGTCTGCATCATGACAGATATAGCATATTAGAGCACTATACCATGCTTACAGAGTCACATTATGAATTAACTTCTTACGCTGTGGTACAGATGTGTGGGTTAATGTACAACTATCCATGAGAGTAAGTCAGATAATTGTATTAAACAATTAAACACAAGACAGCTGAAGTAAATGTAAGTGTACATTATGTGCCTTCTGGCACTAAGTATTGCTCTCATTTAGTTATCATTTATAGATAAAAAAAACTGTTGTTTATGCCAGGTATCTAGTATCATGCACTGAAAAAGTAAACCTGTCTCCAGACTCGGCTAAGTGACTGTCATGGAATAATCGAGTCAAAGGTTGGCTAACCTATCCCACAAATAGAATCTGAAGCTGGCAAATGTCGGGTTTTGTACTGGCACATGCCAAGTGGGTCTTTCATCTGACAACTCCAACTAGAATACCCACTTCCTTGTCACTTAGACGAGTCGGGAGACAGGTGTGTGGGATAGTAACCTGATAGGTTAGACAACCTTTAACTCGATTATTTTATGACAGCCACCTAGAAGAGTCTAGAGACAAGTTTACTGCAGTATTGCAATCGCCAGGTGTTCTGTGCCGGAGTATATTTCTTGGAGATAAAATGTTTCCTACATCTGTTAGCTTCATGATTAGATGTTAACTGCTATAAGATTCATTTGCTTTATACAGAAATAGAGTGGATGAGAAAGTAATTTTAAAATATTCTTAAAAGAAATTACTTTAAAAGAAGAGACCAGTGATCGAATACATCTGGCCGAAATGCATCTAGACATCTTATACCTCAAATTAGGAGAGCAGGCCTGTAACTAGCCCTCATCGTGGGGTGGTTCGTTTTTGGATATGGTGGAAGTTGACTTGATTATTTAATGGTGGAACTGGATTCTCTAATATAATTGTGAAACATTCTGTGATTTGTTGAAAGAGAAAGCGGAACTTTTATTATCTGTTCATTCTTTTGTGTTTTTCACTCTATAAACGGAAATAATTGTCTGATTGACAAGCCTTAAAAAATGACACGTTGCCAGAGATGCCCCCTTTACAGTCAAATAGAATGCAACTCTCTGGGTCTTTCAGGGAAGTGGGGGGTTCATTCGAAACGACTACAACAATGATATTAGGCCAAAAAAAAAGGTTTGTTTCAGGTTACCCGACCCTACCTAGCAAAACAGGGCCGACCCTAGAAATTTTTAGGCAATTTTGAAAAAAAAAAGAATTTCGGGTCATTTTGGAGCTATTTACGGGTCTATTTACGGATCTGATAGTTCACGAGTCGAGGCGGTCGGCAGTGAGTCGGCATTGTAGTTCGTGAGTCGATTTCTGGGTATTTTCAGACCATGTAACCTGAAACACACCTCTTTTTTTTTGGCCTTAGCTACATGCATCTGTTGTAATCTTTGTAAATATGTCTCCTACATCTGATAATTCTATAACTCAAACTGCTACAAGATTCCATGTAGACTGTATATAAATAGGGAGGATGAGAAAGTCATTTTAAAATGTCCTTTCACAAGGTAAGACAGCATTAACAGTAATATCAAAAAGACTTTTAAAAAGGACCCATGACAGAACACACCAGGCTGAAATGCATATAGACATCTCAAATTAGGATACAAAGTTGTACCTAACATGTCCAAGACAGGAAACATCAACACGTCTGGCAGCAGTAACATGCTGGGTATTTAGAAGGGATACTCTATAATTTGTAAAATTTTAAAATAGTTTTAAAACATTAAAAGTCTAGGGGTTAATAGTCTTAAACATCTGCTGTAATCAATTTACCTCAATTAGGGTTAGCATGTCTAAGGTTAGACGACCTCTCTCACGGCTCACTGGGAAACCTCACCACAACAATACAATTAGGTACAGATAAAGACAGAGTGTCCATGGCATAACGCACCTGGCTAAAATGTATAGAACATATATACCTCTAATTTCACACGGAGAGCTATACTTTACATGTGTATCAATCTAACTGACAGCAATAATAACAGAACCCTTCACTAAATGTAGCTTCATCATGAGAAGCAGCAAGTCATGCATTACTCCATGAATGACCCCACTAGACAGCCATAACGATGCTACCACACAGATGTATACTCCTGTGTGTACATCCCCCTGGTACTGTACCCCCACACTGCGGTAAGTGTGGTCTGTCATTAACTACATATACTCCCGTGTGTACATCCCCCTGGTACTGTACCCCCACACTGCGGTAATTGTGGTCTGTCATTAACTACATATACTCCCGTGTGTACATCCCCCTGGTACTGTACCCCCACACTGCGGTAATTGTGGTCTGTCATTAACTACATATACTCCCGTGTGTACATCCCCTGGTACTGTACCACCACACTGCGGTAATTGTGGTCTGTCATTAACTACATATACTCCCGTGTGTACATCCCCCTGGTACTGTACCCCCACACTGCGGTAATTGTGGTCTGTCATTAACTACATATACTCCCGTGTGTACATCCCCCTGGTACTGTACCACCACACTGCGGTAATTGTGGTCTGTCATTAACTACATATACTCCCGTGTGTACATCCCCCTGGTACTGTACCCCCACACTGCGGTAATTGTGGTCTGTCATTAACTACATATACTCCCGTGTGTACATCCCCCTGGTACTGTACCCCCACACTGCGGTAATTGTGGTCTGTCATTAACTACATATACTCCCGTGTGTACATCCCCCTGGTACTGTACCCCCACACTGTGGTAATTGTGGTCTGTCATTAACTACATATACTCCCGTGTGTACATCCCCCTGGTACTGTACCACCACACTGCGGTAATTGTGGTCTGTCATTAACTACATATACTCCCGTGTGTACATCCCCCTGGTACTGTACCCCCACACTGCGGTAATTGTGGTCTGTCATTAACTACATATACTCCCGTGTGTACATCCCCTGGTACTGTACCCCCACACTGCGCTAATTGTGGTCTGTCATTAACTACATATACTCCCGTGTGTACATCCTCCTGGTACTGTACCCCCACACTGTGGTAATTGTGGTGTGTCATTAACTACATATACTCCCGTGTGTACATCCCCCTGGTACTGTACCACCACACTGCGGTAATTGTGGTCTGTCATTAACTACATATACTCCCGTGTGTACATCCCCCTGGTACTGTACCACCACACTGCGGTAATTGTGGTCTGTCATTAACTACATATACTCCCGTGTGTACATCCCCCTGGTACTGTACCCCCACACTGCGCTAATTGTGGTCTGTCATTAACTACATATACTCCCGTGTGTACATCCCCCTGGTACTGTACCCCCACACTGCGGTAATTGTGGTCTGTCATTAACTACATATACTCCTGTATGTACATCCCCCTGGTACTGTACCCCCACACTGTGGTAATTGTGGCCTGTCATTAACTACATATACTCCCGTGTGTACATCCCCCTGGTACTGTACCACCACACTGTGGTAATTGTGGTCTGTCATTAACTACATATACTCCCGTGTGTACATCCCCTGGTACTGTACCACCACACTGCGGTAATTGTGGTCTGTCATTAACTACATATACTCCCGTGTGTACATCCCCCTGGTACTGTACCACCACACTGCGGTAATTGTGGTCTGTCATTAACTACATATACTCCCGTGTGTACATCCCCTGGTACTGTACCACCACACTGCGGTAATTGTGGTCTGTCATTAACTACATATACTCCCGTGTGTACATCCCCCTGGTACTGTACCCCCACACTGTGGTAATTGTGGCCTGTCATTAACTACATATACTCCCGTGTGTACATCCCCCTGGTACTGTACCCCCACACTGCGGTAATTGTGGTCTGTCATTAACTACATATACTCCCGTGTGTACATCCCCCTGGTACTGTACCACCACACTGCGGTAATTGTGGTCTGTCATTAACTACATATACTCCCGTGTGTACATCCCCCTGGTACTGTACCACCACACTGCGGTAATTGTGGTCTGTCATTAACTACATATACTCTGAGTACTGTACCACCACACTGATATATGTATACTCCCGTGTGTACATCCCCCTGGTACTGTACCCCCACACTGCGGTAATTGTGGTCTGTCATTAACTACATATACTCCCGTGTGTACATCCCTCTGGTACTGTACCCCCACACTGCGGTAATTGTGGTGTGTCATTAACTAATTGTACAACACAGCAGTCAGTGGGCGTCCACCCGGGGTGTACATCAACCACCACCCACCACGTGTAGCGGGTCAGGGGGTGGGGGTACCCACGTCACACAGCTATATATACATGTATACATTTGTCTTATTGAAATGTGAACTAGAAATGTACATAGTGTGGTGCACATAGAGAGGAACACACACACACACACACACACACACACACACACACACACACACACACGCAGAAAGGCAGAGATAGAAAGAGGTGTGGGGGGGTACCATGTCACCACAGCTACAGGGATGTCTGACTGGAAATGTGAACTAGAGATGTTGTACCTCGTGTGATGTACAAAGAGAGGAAGACACAGGGGCGGGTTTAGGGCAGGGGGGGGGGGGGGACCCTGCGTGCGCCCCCCCCCCCCATTTTTCTGTACATTTCAATGTTAAAATGTTCAATACCCCCAGTACATTGCCTATATCACGCCCCCCCCCCTTTCCCAAAATCCTGGATCCGCCCTGAGACAGATAGGCAGACAGGCCAGAGATAGAGAGAGGTATAATTGTATAGTTGTGAGGCTTCGAGAGTGGTCGTTTTTTAACAACACGGGTTGGTGAGTTTTGGCGGTGCCCCCGGAGAGGGGTCTAAACTTTTTCCACCACTCAGATCGCCAGTGCGGCTTATAGGGTTGGCCCAGAGTCAGGGTGCGGCTTATACGCACGTTTTTGGACCTATAGTACAGTACTGAAGTCACCATAATCAGATGGCCAGTGCGGCTTATAAGATCAGTCCAAAGTCTAGGAGCGGTCTAGGACTTCATAGTGTGGCATGAGAGCCGAACAAAAAGATGTGATTACGTGATTCACATCGTTAAATAATAAAAAGGAGAAAAAAACCTAGGATGGACAGAGAAGCCAGATGCTGAGATAACCCGGGGGACGAAGTCTGTTTGAACCCCAGAGTAAAGACTAATTTAGAAATGTCATGTTCAATTACATGGATCAGAATCAGACCCCCGCCCCCCCACACACACACCTCCCCACCTCCCTTCAGTGAACATTCCCACGCTATAAGATAACCAGGGGAGTATACTTGTGCATGCAGGGCACATTCTGCTATTGGGGGCAGGGACAGAGACAATGGAAGAATTGTTTTATATAAAAGTAGCATATGTTAATTATTTTTCCTATATGAGTACACTCTTCAAACGCTACTCAAAAAAGGAGGAAATTACTATAAAAGAATGTAGATTGAGGCCATCAAGATCAGCCATTTTAAAACTTTTTTGGGGTGAAACTCTAACGTTTGTACTGGGTACCTAATGACTGGAACCACGTATACGGAGCGGGGAGTGTGTGTGTGTGAGTGGGGGGGGGGGGGGGCGATGTTGGGGTTGGGTATGGGTGGGTGGGGGGG